>ML355915.1:0-23547 GCA_005239505.1 Nicotiana paniculata | reverse complement strand
TTCTTCCACGACTCTTAGCAAAATGATATTGACTGAACTACCTGGATCAATAAACACTCTTTTCACGTTCATGTCATGAATAAGTAAAGATATTACCAGAGAATCATTGTGAAGAAGCATTAATCCGCCGATATCTACATCATCGAAGGTTATACCGTCCGCTTCCAGATTTTCACGAACCCGTTTTCCATGTGTAATTGTGAACTTTGTGGTCGTTTTGCAGACCACTCCTTTTACTTGTTCACCTCTGTGTATCACGTTGACGGTTCGTTTTGGAGAAGGAGGCTTTGGGGGCTCCTGCTTGTTCTTCATATATGCCTGTTTACCTTTATCACTAAACAAANTTTACTTCTTCACCTCTGTGTATCACGTTGACGGTTCGTTTTGGAGAAGGAGGCTTTGGGGGCTCCTGCTTGTTCTTCATATATGCCTGTTTACCTTTATCACTAAACAATTCTGTTAAATAGCCCTGTTTCAATAAATTTTCTACTTCACCTTGTAAAAATCTGCAATCCGCAGTCTTGTGCCCATGATTGTTATGGAATTCACACCAGTGATCTGGGTTCCTTCTATTTGGATTTGATCGCATCTCTTTGGGCCACTTAACCTTGTCTCCCATGTTCCTCAATATTGAGACAAGTTCAGTAGTACTTACATTAAAGGTATGATCCCCAATTCGGGTATTACCTCTAGGTCGTTCATCTTGATCTTTTCTGGATCTAGATGAGGATGAGACTACGTCTCTTCCTGGTGGTCTATAGTCTGACCTAGTGTTTTCGAACCCGGGAGGAATATCATGTCTTGAGGGTCCTAAGTAAGGATCGTACCTGTTTTTACCTGATCTTCTGTCTGATTCAGGACGTCTGGATCTAGAATGATCTCCATCTCTTGAACGAGCAATGATATCTTCTTCTATTCTGAGTTTAGTACTATACCTGTTATATACATCGTTCCATGTTGTAGCGGGGAATTCTCTTAGACTTTCCTTAAGTCGTCTCGTGGCTTCTGAGCTTTTATCGTTTAGGTTGCTTGCAAATGCCATGGCTGCCCAATTATCAGGCACCCTGGTTAATTGCATTCTTTCTCGTTGAAACCTGTCTACAAACTCACGGAATAGTTCTGTGTCTCCTTGTTTCATTTTGAATATGTCTTCCATTCTTTTCTCAACTTTTTGTGCACCAGAGTGTGCTTTTATAAATGAATCTGCAAGCTCAAGAAAAGAGTCAATAGAATTTTCAGGGAGAAGAGAATACCAGGTTAGGGCTCCTTTGGTAAGTGTTTCTCCAAATTTTTTAACAAGGACTGATTCATTCTCTTATTTTGTTAAGTCGTTGCCTTTTCCTACAGTAGTGAAAGCAGTCACATGATCATGTGGGTCAGTTGTTCTATCATATTTGGGAACATCAGGCATTTTAAACTTCTTGGGTATAGGGAAGGGAGCCGCACTTGGCTTCCAAGGTTGTTGAGAATACCTATCAACATCAATGCCTTTGATAATAAGCGGTACTCCAGGAATTTGTTCGATGCGATCGTTCTGATCCTTCATTTGTTTCTGCATGGTTAGCAGTAAATTTTGTAACTCAGAGTTATTAGATATACCTGGTCTCGCTTCGAGAGATTCATTAGGAATATCTCCTCTTCCTGAGTTTGCCAAGCCAGATTGAGGATTTTCCATGGTGATGGTATTATTGGGGGGTGGTGTCGGTGGTGCAGGTAATGCTGCCGGTAATCCCCTCGCAAATTCTTGCAAAGCTTGGCTCACATACTCTACAATCATTTGCTTTACTCGATTTTGTTCCACCGTTTGATCATTATTATCATTGTTGTTATTGGATCTTTCTGGGGATTGTTCCCTTGAAACACGTGGGGTTCTTAAAGGTGATCGAACTGGGGTTCCATTCCTTTGCTGGTTGTTGTGTTGGAGTTCGACATAGTTCAGAGGATATCGCTTGAAAAGCAAACAAAGATTATCAGATTTTTGGTAACGGAACCAATTTGTTTAACCAAAGAATTAGATCCTTTGACTAAATTTATTTCTAGGGTGAACACGAGTTACTGATAATCAAGGAAATAGAGAAAAATGAGTAATAGACAATATTAGAGAAATATAGAAAAGCAAAGTAGATTGTATTCGAAAATCATATGCCTTTACAAGCTGTATTCTCGTCCCTTATATAGGAGATTCCTTGATATAAAGTACAGCTCTTGATATGATTGCCCATTAATGAATAATTATGACATTAATGGGGCGTTACAAAGGATAACGGTAATTGGGATACGGTTACATAATGTACGAGTAATCTATCGTGGGTCCTTGTATCTGCCCGTAGCTTTGTCCAGATTCATTCTGACCGTGTCTCTTCCCTGTCTTGATCAGGTTGAGTTTCCGTGGCTGATGAGCTCGAGGGTTTATTGAATCATGCCTCTTTTTTCTATACCTCTTCAAAGAATCACATCCAGCTGTCGCGTTCTCCTGTGTCCACATAAGTGGCTGAGTTGTCAAGAGTTGGCTTACGTGTGAAACTCTTTTTTACCAATAAAGTGTCGTCGTCCTTGTTGAACGCGTTAAGGTTCGCCGGTGTCGTGGTCTTCATTAATTTTCCTTCGGGGCGAGTAGTGTGAGATGGTACCAGAGAAGCGGTTGTTAGAGATAGCGGAGTGTAGCAATTTTAGAATTTAAATAGGTATTTCCGATGTTGACAACTCGAGGAAGATGATCTTCAGAGGGGTTTAAAGTTGGTAGTGATCTATTGGTAGATGGATTTTGACTTAAGGAAACAACTGGGCAGCGAAGGATGAGGAAGGACATGTTGGAGGTGTCTTGCAGTGGATAAACTTCTAGAAGGCCAAGTGTGAGAAATAGGAGTTGAGTAGTTGCTTAAAGGAGTGAGTTTGACCAAAGTGAGAGAGTGTCAGAGTAGCATATGGGTTCTATGGTAGGATGGCTACACGCCTTGAGAAAATTTTAGAGTGGTTTGGGATTCACAGTGGACAGTGACTAGCTCTACAGACTAATTTGGAATATTGACTACTATATTGAGGATGATCAGATGTGACAAGAGGGAGTTTCTTAATATGAATAGGGATGCAACATGACTTTGGAGTGGAATGAATCGTCGCACCTTTAGTTGATGTCAATGAGCGGTGGACGGACTTGTACAGCTGGTGAATGAGCACGGGCTCAGGATGGTTTATAGGTTTCGTAGTAATTTTACTTGGTGCAACATTGTTGAAAGATGTCGACATGGAATTTACATAGGTGGGTTACCTCCTGTGAGCACGTTAACTATTGTGTGGTATCTTATACTGGCTATCCGGTAAGAGGTCTAACATATGAATGTGGCTAGTGACTCAAAACGTTCATTAAATGGTTAACAGGGATATTTCAAGCAATTTGGTGGGTCGGTTGCGCGAGGTCAAGTCAGTGAGGAAGAAGGAATCTTAGTAGGTTTCAAGGTTATGTAATGTTAGCTTCAAGCTAAGTGGGAGAGCCCCACCACCTACGATTGGATTGCATGGTTGTCTATTTGTGAGGTTTATGTTTATCGGTATATTAGTGGGTTATTACGACTAAGGAAAGCGAACATCAGTGGTAATTTGAGCAACAAATTTGAGGAATGTATGCTACAATTGGCCTTATCGATTCATGTTCATGCTTAGGGAAGACTCGGGATTTATGCTTTGTGTAGAGGTGAGTTACAAGGAAGGTAATTGAGCCAGGTGCTTCTTTGAGAGGGTGTTCATATGCTAGCAGAGACAACACCTTTTCTACCTTTCCTACCACCTCACAGAATCTTATCTCTTTCACCCAACCTTTAAAAGAACAACCTGAATTCGATATTGCAAAAATGGTTTGGGTAAGGAAAGATGCTCTTGCAGCCAAGAAACAAACCAAGAAAAGACGAGACCAAGGACAAAGTTCAAAAGGGTCTAACCCAGAAAGTCTGATGATTTCTGATCAGAAAACTCCAGACTTCTATGTCTCCCAGCCAAGAAACTTGTCAGAAGTAGATACCACATGGTCAGAATGTCTAAATTCATCAGACGATGATACAATGGAAGATAGCTCTCAATCAATCAATGAATCCACAACAAACTCTTCTGACGAAGACGATCCCCCAATATTTGCGAGCCAGCCAAGAGATCCAGAAATATCTGAAGTAGAGGAGGATCAAGAAGGCATTATGGATGAACCAATCCCAGAAAGAAGACATGAACCCATGGCGTCAAAACCAGTTGAAACTGGCTTCCACACTTTCACCTTAGCTGACGTCAAGATTTCAAAATGGCCTCAAAGGATCCAAAACTTCTATACTTGGATGGTGACCAAAAATTTGGTGGAACGAGAAAAGTATATCATCCTGTCAGAACTAACTTCACGGTTCTCAGGAATTCTAAGAGATTGGTGGAATTCACTTAAGATTCAAGACAAAAATATTTTTCTTACATCCCAGGATTTTTCCTTCAACATCAGAATCCTATATGAAGTTTTCTACGGAGATACTATCCAAAGACAGGAGAAAATGCGAAGACAAATCTTCGAGATGAAGTGTGTGTCACTCGAAAGAAATGACATTGACAGGCATTTTCAAAAAATGGCAAAGATATACTTTGAAATCGGTGGAGACATCAACCTAAAGCAAGCCTTTGTCTCTTCCCTTCCAAAGATGTTGGCAAGCCGAACCATGACCATCATTGAAGAAACTTTTCAATCAATAACAATCCCACAAGTCGGCTACATCAGGCAAGCTATTTTCGTAGCATTGGATGACATTTGTAAAGAGCACTCATCCCTAAAACAAATTATCCAGCACAATCCAGCGCTTGACAAAGCATGTCGCAAATCCGATCTAATCACTGGATCAGGATGTTCCTGCCACACGTCTAGGCGGCAGAAAGAATTCAGGAGGTTCAAATGGCCAAGAATTCCACATGGAAAACCAAGGTCCAAGAGACGCACAAAATATTTCAGACGTAGAAGGCCAGGAAATTTTCACAAGAAGAACAGATGCTTTATTTGCCACAAGATTGGAAATTTCGCAAAAAATTGTCCCCAATCGAGCAGATATGTCAAACTTCTTGAAGAGATTGAAGATTACACTGGCATTCATCTCGGAAAAGAGGAGGACCTTGAATCAATATTCTCAGTGGATGATGAACCTAGTGAAGAAACTTTATTCTCCCTTGATATCTATGAATATCAAGGCAATGAGCACTACCAAATTTTTAGAACCAGTGATCGAAGCTCGAGAGGAGATAAACGCTCTCGTAGTCATTCCTCAAGTAGAACTCAAAGTCTATTTATCCAAATGGGATAAACCAACTCGAGTTATTGCTTTCATCGACACTGGAGCTGCTTCTTCACTCATAAATCCTGCAGTTCTCCCTGAAGATCAATGGGTGCCGCACTTTAAGGATTTTAATACTGCATCAAATGGAATCCTGACTACCACCGTCATCACAAAGCATCCTGTCACAATTGAGTTCTTTCCAGGATTGAAGTGCAGAACCAAACTGTTAGGGTCGGATGTACCAGGAAAAGATCTTATTGTTGGATTCGACATTTACAGACAACTTAGAGATCAAGGCTAACGGGATAGATTTTAAGAAGCAGTTCAAACCTTATTCTGAGATTCCAAGGCTATTCCAAATCACCAACGACGAACAAATCAAGGAGATTGAGCAAAATCTCATTGAAAACTCATGTGCTGAATCCCACAAGGATTTCATGAAGAAAGGGAAAAGCCTGTTATGGAAAAACGAAGAGTTTTTTTATCAAGCTCTCTTTCAAGAAGAATGAAAATATCAATCCAACAAAAGCCAGTCATTAAGGCATGAATCCAGATCATCTTCAGCTTGCAAAGAAAGAATGCGAAGAACTTTTGGAATTTGATCTAATAGAGCCATCAGATTCACAATGGGCATGCGAAGCATTTTATGTAAACAAAAGAGCTGAGCAGATAAGCGGAAAACTCAGGTTAGTCATTAATTACCAGCCACTTAACCATTTCCTCCAATATGATAAATTCCCTATCCCAAATAAACTCACTCTTTTCTCCCACTTAGCAAAGGCCAAATACTTTTCCAAATTTGATTTAAAATATGGATTTTGGCAATTGGGAATCCACCCTGAAGAAAGACCCAAAACGGGATTTTGCATCCCCGATCATCACTTCCAATGGAAATTCATACCCTTCGGGTTGAAAACTGCACCCTCCTTGTTCCAAAAGGCCATGATAAAAATATTCCAGCCCATCCTCCATACCTCTTTAGTTTAAATTGATGACATCCTGTTTTTTAGTGATACATTGGAGGAACATGTCAACTTGCTTCGTCAGTTTGAGGCATTAATAACACACTATGGGATCATGCTTTCAGCAAAAAAGATGGTTCTTGCTCAACAAGAGATTGATTTTCTTGGAATGCATTTTGTCCAAGGTGCATACAGTCCAGGACCACATATATGTCAAGAACTACTCAAGTTTCCAGATACCAGCTTCACAACAAAGCAGATCCAACAGTTCTTGGGTATAGTAAATTATGTGAGAGATTTCATTCCGAATATCTCTACATACATTTCTCCGCTCACAGAAATGCTCAAGAAAAATTCTCCATCATGGGGAAAGAAACAAGATGAAACAGTCAGCGAAATAAAGGAGATTTCTAAAAATGTCAAGTCCCTCTACATCCCTTCTGATGGTAAGAAGATACTGCAAACTGATGCCAGCAACGAATACTGGAGTGCGTTCTATTTGAAGAAAAGATGGCCAGAGAAAGATATGCGGATATGCTAGTGGAAAGTTCAAGGATGCTGAGCAACATTACCACTCCACCTTCAAGGAAATTCTTGCAGTAAAGAATGGAATCAAGAAATTCAATTTTTTCATGATTCACACAGAATTTCTGAAAAAAAATGGATATGAAGGCCTTCCCAAAGATAATCCAGATAAATGCAAAGATTATTACCAATCCTCAGATTCTCATATGGGCCCAATGGTTCCCTCCATACAAGTTTCAAGTCAAGCACCTGAAAGGAAAAGATAATATTCTCGCAGATTTTCTATCTCGACCGGAAGAATTCTCAAAGAGATTTACCACAAGAAAACTAAAGCCAAAGCAAAAGATAATCAAACACATCTTCATGCTTTCAAATATATTAGAAACAAATTCATTGAAGCCAACGGATCATCCACCGGAGTTATTCAGCCTCATGGATCCCTTTGATCCGTCAATTATTATGGAAAGAAGAACTCATTATGAGCTCCAAGTTTTCCGACAACATGGAGGGTCCATTCTCAAGCCTTATAGGGTCAATCCAGAATATCCATTATGCCATATATTCATAGCACAAGCCAAGGATTTTCCACAAGAATTATTATGATTTTTCTGGTATCTATGCCATCAGTACTACATTTTCACGGAATTCAAGTGCAACTTCTTCAAAGATTTTGACAACATTGAACCAGCTCTTAAAGTATTTTTACTATGGTTCAATCCTAGGAGATATTGGATAAAATGTTTCAACGATTCCTACAACGCAAAGGTATTCATGTTTCATAGGCCAGTGAAGATTATTAACGGAAAAGTCCAGGCACAAGCAGAGTCGTCATTCTGGTGGAAATTTCCCGTGTCCATTTTATCCATGGAAGAAGAATATAGTGAAGCACAAAGAATTATCTTCCAGCAAAATAGGTGCATCCCGAGAGAAATATGGCCAAAAGATTGGGCAAGCTGGAATTATACCAGCACTCATCCTCAATGGGAAAAAGTTCGAGAAGCAGCAAAGGAATATCAAACTCCGTATGAAATCATCCAGGAAAAAATCACTCATGACATCTCCAGATTAAGGTTGCGGATCAGATCCCTCAATCCAAAAGAGAAGGAACATAGAGAAGAAGACCCGTCGAGTTCCAGGCATTACTACACAAGATCTTTGAAAATATGCCTAGTAGACAAACCCAGAAAATCAATGGAAGATAATCGTCCTTGTTAATCTCACCATAATCCCACATTACCTACCAAAAAACCCTAAAACATCATCTACCCATGCCAAGACAAAATTCCACATCCTTCCAAACCATCTGGGTCCCACTTTCACATGCTTCCACATGCCTCCACATACCCCGCCACATGCAGTACACTATTTTCACATGCTTTCACATGTTCCCACAAACTTTCACATGCTAAACCATGTGTATTTCACCCATTTCACATATTTTCAGCAGTTTTTAGTGACTTTGCCAAAAGGTCCTTCACATGTAAAAAGGGGCCCACTTGTAGATAGGTTTGCCATGTAAGATAGGTTTATTTTAATGTAAGTTTGTCTTGTAATGACCTCCTAGTCCTATATAAGGAGGTCTTGTAGTAGTTGTAAGATTATCTGGTAACCTTTGTAAATCTTTATGATATACTACATATGAAATCCTTCTAAATTTCCTTCTTGTTCTTTCTTTCGAATGGACGGAAAGGTCGGTCCATGTATGAAAATAGAGTAAGAATACTCTAAGAAAGTTAGCTTGTTGTAGTACGAATATTTTCTGAGTTATAATAGTTAATGTTTGTTATAGTACAAAAGTTTTCTGAGTTGTGTAGCTTGGCAAGCCATCCTTTATGGGTTGTATGAAGCCATCCCCTTTGTAGGAAAACTTTTCCGACTATAAGCAAATTAACTGTTAGTGTAGCTTGGCAATAGCCAGCCCTTTTTGTAGGAAAACTTTCGTATCTATGATATAGTTTGATTTCTTGGAGCCTCTTGCTCTGTTCTCTGTACTATGGACAAAGTGGGAGACTCTCAACAACGGTCCAAGTGGATTCAAAGGTTAAAGTGTGTGCCTGCGAATTTCAAGTCCGTAGTATAGTTAAGTACCGAGCTTTTGTAGCGGATTGTGAAAAGGGGGCTTGGAGTGTTCTATGTTATCTTCGGTCTGTGGTGTAGCATTGGAGGAACGGTATAAAATAACTTTGGATTCATGGAGAAATTATCAGGATGGATGTACCAGGTGAAGATGCGAATATGTGCACAAGGAGGGTATGAGATGGTTCGTGGGTTTTGAGATAATGTGGTCTCGTGAAATAAGGTCTCTCAGGATGAGTGCAGATTGGGTTCGTTATGTTTTGAATGAAGATATTATTAATCCTAAGGCAAGTCCAGAGTAAATTAGAAGAAGTCGGATCGGTTAGCAATGGTTGAATGGGTATGATGGCGGAAATGATCAGTTCCTTCAGTGTGTTAAGATATACATGTGCTTTGTGGAGGTTCGTGCAAGACTTGGAGGCAGCCGTAATTGATTTTATTTGGAAGAATTCGAGTATTATGGCATGTTATGTGTAGATGGATCCCGGAAGAGTTATGGTGGTTTAGACCACTACTTGAGGTTGGCATTTTCTGCGGTTATGGGAATTCAGTCACGTGTTGCAATGGTTATCCTGAAATGAGTTAAGTGAAAGGTTTTTATATGATGAAGTGTGTACCCTATTAGTGGTTCAGGAGTTATGATGAAATTCTTGTACTCTTGCGTATTGGCATGATTAGGTGCAGTGGGCAGCATGGGAATTGGATGTTGAGGATAAAGGTTGCGGTTTGGTGTAGACAAGAATGTCACAAGCTCGGATGAGCGGGAAAGGATTCAGATAGTTAGAGTAAGCTGGTATTGTCTTTAGAGTAACCTTAGATCGGTGTCATGTGTAAGAGGCCTTGTGTACAGATTTGCGGGTCCTTGATTTTCTTTACAACATCAGAGTGGTGCAATGGAACTCGGAATATTGAAACCAAGCATGAAGGTTGTGGTACTATCTCTAATGTGAGAGTTTAGGCTTGGAAGGCGTTCTATTCATTTGGTTGTGAACTGAGGATGTTTGTTCCGGATTTGACGGTTGTTCTTGTGTGTCACGGGAAAAAGGGTTACCGTGGATCCTTGAAAGGTTATTAGCCCAGTGCGGTATGGTCAAAATGGACTTAAGGTTCGTGGATGGATCTAAATGTGAATGTGGGCTCTATATCAGGACATATGTGTTCATTTTAGCACAGCGTTGTTTACGGAGGAGTCTACGGGCCTTGGATGTTACTTCTGTCATCAGCTATTTCATGTAATACTCTATTGTGTCGTATGGGTTATGAAGTGGTTTGATTATTCGCACTCGTATCGATATCCCGTGTAGTTTGTGGTGCTATATGAGCAGGATGGCTCTTAAGATACAGTTCATTTATTGCACCTTAGTTGTGCTTGAGTTTGTAGTTTATGGAACTATCTGTCTCCCCAGGATTTGCCTTATTCCCTTCGCGTGCTTGTGGTTGATATTCAGGACCTGCCACAGGTATGAGCCTTTTAGCTCGGTAAGTATTTCCTTATAGATTATTATGTGTGGATCGGGTGGCACACTGCCGTGGGTATGTTGTTTGGATCGGGTGGCACACCGCCACAGGTAACATGGTTGTATCGGGTTGCACGCTGCAACAGTATCATGTGTGGATCGGGTTACACGTTGCAACAATGTGATGTTGAGTACAGTTTCCCATATCTATTATTGTGTGTTTTGTTTCTCATTTTCTGAGGAAGGTTCATAATATCTTTTCGGTTGTTTAAATTACTTATGTGGGTTGAAAAATTCTTTCCAAAGTTCGTTTCCTTA
The DNA here is from genome assembly GCA_005239505.1 of Nicotiana paniculata. Lineage (NCBI taxonomy): Eukaryota > Viridiplantae > Streptophyta > Magnoliopsida > Solanales > Solanaceae > Nicotiana > Nicotiana paniculata. Next base: position 12,918 of record ML355915.1, on the reverse strand, counting down.
TGTATCACATTCGAGTTTGTAGCTGGTTGGCACATTGTGCCTCATATGAGACTTTTGGCAGTGCCTGAGGTGGCTTATTGCCTGAGAAACTTGTACTGGGTGAGACGAGATTATTGGACCTTGGATAAATGGAATCAAATTTATATGAGGCACATTAAAGAGTAAATATCTCTTCTGCCGTGGCAGTATTGCGAGAGTTGAAACGGGACTTATATGCTTCATGAGGTGTGTTGTGGGCATCAGATTCGTGGGATTTCGAATATTGTTGTTAGAGGATGTTATTATGGTCATGTGAATAACGTGGTGCATGGTGTGAATTCGGTAAGAGTATAGAATGATGTATTGGTACCTTGTGTAATGATTAATACGGTGTTCGTATGTTGGGAACAGACCTGGTAGAGAATTTCAGATGTTGGAATTTGGCTCCAAGGCTAACTTGACTGAATAAAAGGGGGAATCTTCAGATTTGCTCCAGCTAATGTGCTCAACTGGGTTGTGGTATCACGGGTAGGTGCACGAGGTGTTAAACATTGATTTCAAACAACTCCAGAGCAGTTCTTAGCACGTTCGTCCTTAAGTGGGAGAGAATGTAATGACCCGACCGGTTGTTTTGAGCTCTAATGCGTCGTTTGGAGGTTTGACGCCACGAGCAGCTTCACTTCAGGTATTATGACTTGTACGTGTGGTCGGAATTGAAATTCGGAAAGTTCGTAGTGGATTTGGAAAGAGAATTCTCACTTCGGAAGCTTTAAGTTGGAAGAATATGACTAAGGGTTGATTTTGAATAAACAACCTCAGAATCGAGATTTGAAGGTTTCAACAGGTTCTAATATGTTGATTTTGGACTTGGGCATATGTCCGGATCGGGTTTTGGATGGTCGGGGAGCGTTTCAGCGCCTATTATGGAATGTTGGCATTTTGAAAGAATTTTATAAATTTGGGTTGAGGTGCATTTCAATGTTATAAATGTCCGTTAGTAATTCCGAGTTTAGGAATAGCTCCCTATGGTAATTCTGGTATTGGGAGCGCGTCTGAAAGTGTATTTGGAGGTGCGTAAGTCATTTTGGGGTCATTTGGTGAAAGTTAGAAATTTGAAGGTTTTTGAGAAGTTTAATCGGAAGTGGAATTTTTTATATCGGGGTCAGATCCTTATTCCGAAAGTTGGAGTAGGTCTGTAATGTTGAATGTCACTTGTGTGTAAAATTTGAGGTCAATCGGACGTGATTTGATAGGTTTCGGCATCGAATGTAGAAGTTTGAAGTTCTAAGTTCGTTAAGCTTGAATTGGAGTGCGATTCAGGATTTCGACGTTGTTTGATGTGATTTGAGGCCTTGATCGAGTTCTTATCATGTTTTGGGACATGTTGGTATAATTGGTTAAGGTCCCTAGGGCCTCAGGTGGATTTTGGAAGGTTAACGGAATGGAACTTTGACAAAGGGAGCTGCTGGAATTTTATGTTGCAGAAGCTGTTCGCCAAAAAATTTCTGATGCGTGGAGCCGACATTGGAAGCTTATATCTCGAAATATATAAAGAAGCTGAAAATTATTAAAATAAAAAAGTTGTAGCCCTTTTATTCTAGTTTTCAGAAAGTTAAACCATTCATCATTTGGGCATTTGTACAGAAAATTATGATCTATTGAATAAAGGTTGGTAAAGTAGATCTTGGCTTGAAAATTTTGAGACAAGTCGCATCTCACATATGCGACTTACCTGGACAGAATATATATGTCCGGAGTCGACATTTGTGTTCATGTTTAGAGTTTTAGACCTTGGTTTTGGGCGATTTCATAGGCATTTTTCACAAGATTGAGTTGGGTAAGTATTCTTTACCCGAAATGTATTATTTCACGATTCCATACTCATTTACATCATGAATCCATGAATTTATGGAAGAAAAATCAGATTTTTATCAAATCTTCCAAAAATGAAAATTTAAGATTTGAAAGTCAATCCGATGTCAGAATTAGATAATTTTTGTATGGTTGAACTTGTATCGGAACGGGTGTTCGGATTTCGTGAGTTTTTTCAAGATTCGAGACGTGGGTTCCACTGTTAATTTTTTTATGAATTTCGGATTTTGATCAGGAAAATTAGTAAATTCATATGGAATTAAATCCTACGATTTGCGTTGAGTATATCGAATTGTTTATGACTAGATTTTATGCTTTCAGACACGAATTTGCAAAGCAAAGGTTTATTGGAATCTTAAATTTGGTTGCGGAGCGAGGTAAGTATCTTTTCTAACCTTGTAAGAAGGAATTAACCCTATAGATGAACTTAAATCAATATGTACTTTTATTTGTGGGGGGATACGCACGCACGATGTGACGAGAGTCCGTGCGTAGCTACTATTCATGCTTATGTTCGGATAGACTTAGGCTTACACCATGATTTATTGATACCGTTGCTTGATTATGTTTACTAATTGTTGGATTAAAGCGAAGGTTGAGAATTTCAATATTTTAAAGTTCCAAGTTGAATTTCTTATTTTAAAAGGAATTGAGAAGTATTATGATAATTTAAGAAAATTTGTGTTTAACCTCTTCGCAAGTATATTCCGCGAGCGAGTTAAATTTACACTACTCTAATGGGAACGGGTCGTTCGCCTCGACAGAATTTATTGATATATTATATGGTTCAGTGACCCTCGGTAGGGCACAGTGTATGTGTATATATATATATATATATATATATATATATATATATATATATATATGTGTGTGTGTGTGTGTGTGTGTGTGTATGTGTGTGTGTGTGTGGATCGGGTCGTACGTCCTCGGCATAACTCGTCTGTAATGATATTGGACCCCCTTATATAATTGATGTTGTTTCACGGACTTGAAAGATGAAAGGATTATATGAAAGAAGTGACTTGGTTCTTACTTGAATGAAAGGATTGCTTACTTATTTTCTTCTTTGGGTTATATTATCATTGTATAATTCATGTCTAATTAGAACTTTATATTATCATATTGTTTGCCCGTAGTGAGTGTCGAAATCGACCCCACGTCACTACTTCTTCGAGATTAGACTAGATACTTACTGGGTACGCGTTGATTTACGTACTCATACTACACTTGCTGCACATTTTATTGTGCAGGCACATATAAGTTTAGTGGCCTCGTGGGCGCAGACGCGTGGTTAATGCGGGGACTTAGGTGAGCTGCATTCCACGTTATGATCCGCAGTCAGCAGAGTCTCCTTCATAGTTATCTTTACCTTTCCTGTCTAATTTGTATTCCAGGCAGATGCTGTATTTTATTTTATCTTTCTAGTTGATGCTCATGCACTTGTTGCATCGGGTTTTAGGGTGATTAGGGGTTCTTCAGTATTGAAATTGTTAATATTATTATTTACTCTGTAAATTTCATCTTTTACTATTAAATTGAAGGAAATTGAGATTTCAAATATTAAAGTGAATAATTAAGTTAATCAAAAATTATTTTCTTGCCTAACAACGATATTGGGCGCCATCACAGCCTATAATAAAATTGGGTCGTGACAGTTATTTCAGTTATTTGAAGAGGTATATTAAATCTAAGTGAGTGGCCTCATAATAAAATTGTTCCTGGTACACCATTTCTTATTATTGTTAACAATAGCATGCCTCTTGATTTGACATTTGCAAGTAATGCATGACATAGAAATATTATTTCGATTCTGCCAGAGGCATCTACAAAGAATAATCTCGTTATACCAAAGTCGACTCTTTATAATATAGTATTAAAAGCTTGTTCTTGTTTCCACTTTTAAATCTTTATGTTTGCAGAATCATTAGTGATATTGACTCTTACCAACTATTTTTCCTTCTTTTAATTTCTCACACACTTATATTCTTAAATATTTTCTTAGTTGTTGAAAAATTAATTAAAAATATATTATTTGAGTAGGAAAACAGTTCAAAGATAATATAAAAATATATTATGAGGATATATTTTTTTCTCAATTTCAACACGTTATGCAATCTATTTAATATTACTTTTTTTGTATTGGATAAAATGGAGTGGTAATGTACTGCCAATATAGAGGATTTTTATGAAATTGATTTTATTAAACCTCTCTACATATTTTAAATAAGAATTTAATAGAANCTTCCTACAATCTGGCTTGAACCTTTGGGTAGACTCTGCAGGATCAACAACCATAGCTGCACGGAGTACGGTAGAATTCCTCGGTACGGTCATTCGGGAAGTCCCTCCGAGGGCGACTCCCATACAATTCTTGCGAGAGCTGGAGAAGCGTCTACGGGTAAAGCACCGTATCCATATAACTGCTTGCCACCTACGCTCCGCCATCCATTCAAAGTTTAGGAACCTAGGTAATAGCATCCCGATGAAAGAGCTGACGAAGGGGATGAGCGGAACAGGGAGTCTACTGGACGCGGTTCAACTAATTTTAATAGTTTATATATTAAAAAAATTAACATAGAAGGTCTTCTAGTCCAAAAAAAAAGGTTATTTTAATTATATCATTTACCTACGGGTTCTTCTATTTAATATTTAGGACTATTTTGGTCTATCAATGTTGTATTCGTGCTTTTATATAGGCTTTCTTTTTTCTAAATAGATTTGAACAATATAATACATTCTCAAATTAAATTAGTAATAGGACATTATAATACGTTTTCAAATTAAATTAGTAATAGAATTTTTTAATGTGTCTATGCTCAAAAGTAATTATACTAATAGAATTCCTAACGTGTAGTATTATGTCCTAAAATTAGCTAATGTCTAGAATTTCGATTATGTTCTTTTATTGTGAGTTATTATACTTAATATTATAAGGTCATTTTTATAAATCGATATTGTATTCATGCCTTTATAATAATATAGATTTAAAATCATACACAATACATGCGTTGCGACCCAAATATTTGTGTGAAACTTTGTTATTGCCTTGCTAAGTTTTTAAGTTAAACACCAATATAATTTTCTACATCATCATTCAGTGTGTTGGGTGTATGCTGTTGATTTTGTAAGATTCCTGATTATTATACCCAATAACAAGACAGCGAAAAAAAACTAATCGTAATAAATGAACAATAACGTCTTACTTTTACAACTTGTTGTTTCTAAAATACAAAATAACAATTACTTCCATTAGAAAAAAATACTTAATTGAAATCATTTCACGTGATAATGAGTAGGAAGGAGTCCTTGACTATCTCAATTTCAAAAAAGAAAGTTAGCCAAGTACGTTTAGGCACGTATATCTTCCGTGATAATTAAGAGATTTTGTTACTATTTGTAAATATTTTTTTACTTTAATAACTATTTTTATTACTACCCAAAATTAGTGAAAGTTCATATAACTGCATTGCTTTTACTACATAATGTCAAACTAATTGTTCAAATAGACACTAACAAAGAAAGTCACTACTAATATACTATATAAGCATAATAATATATAGTACTTTTCGCAACGCGAATTTACTTTTTTTTTTAAAGACTAATTTGGTGAACCTAGCCGATAATTAATTTTGATGTGATAAGGTGTATATATATATATATAAATATAAATATATATAATGCAACAGTAGTTTGTTTTATCACCGTTTGATGCTGATTCATTTACTAATTACTTTGAAGTTTTAATTACTCGCTGCTTAAGGGAAGGAATTGACTCCCAATAGAAAAAGGTTTCCGTCCAATATTACAGTTATATCCTACATTAGTTGTTTTATGGAAGAAATATCTTAAGACTACTTTGATAAACTAAAATTATATTTATGCTTTTATAATAATATGGATAGATAAATTCACTAAATCAAATTTAAGATACCAGATCATTGATAAACTTCTTCGATATAACTTCTACAACTTTAAGAATTCAATTTATTACCTACATAATTTTTAATTTTGATGCGATGTTTCCTCTATTAGACTTTCAACAGCTACTCTAATTTTTCTCCAAAACTAATATTTTTAACTAGCGGTCGTAAATCAGATATAATTTTGAATTTCTCTGTCAGAGAACAAGTCCCAGCCACAGGGAATGTAGGCCAATTTGAGGACCGGTCCCTAACCATTTAAGTTCTTTTATTTCCGTAAAAATAAGAGTGACCTAGTCAATTTTCGGATTGGTCATTTAAAAAAGCTATCATTTGCAAAGTCATTGAGAAATAGTTACTATTTTGATGTAACACGGAAAGTTCCAGTATAATATACTGGAGATCGGTGCATCTATTTATGAACTTCCAGCATATTATGCTGGATCTCCAACACGCGAAAAGTTCATGCATAATATACTGGAGATTGGAGCACATGTGCATGAACTTCCAACATATTATGCTGGACCGATATGTATTATACTAAAACTCCAGTATAATATACTGGAGTTCCAGTATACTTATGCTGGAGTATTTTCCGAATTTTGAACAGTGTTTTCGTTCAGATTTATCTTTACATAAAAAGTGACTAAATTTTAATTACTTTTGAAACTGTAACTATTTTTGAATGATCACTTATAAATCTGACTATTTTCGAATTTCTCCCTTTATTTCCGTCTGGCTGGCATCAATGCTTATCTTTTTTCTTTTCTGTAAAAAAAAAAAAAAGAATTCTCTTAAACCATCTAAGAAGTCAGTTGTATTCTAAGTTCTACCAATGCAGAAGGTCTAAACGTGGTATTCCTTTTTCTTATTTTCTTTCAGTTTCTCTTTTCCAATATTTAATTTTGGCATATCATATTAATTCCACGTGAATGATGAGACAGATTTGCTACTTTTTTTTAAGTCCTAGCTAGGTGTAGAAGTGGAGAACAAGTCATTTCGGATGCAGAGAATTAATCCTAGACTGTGGATTGTCTGTACCAAAGAATGTCTCAAATGATGGATTATTTGACATGCCTAACTAGGAATGATTTGGAAATTCGTTTAAGTGAAAATTCATGAGTGATAGTATATACGATGATCTAAAAGGACTTATCTGTGTTCATGTTATTAGCATTATTCAATTTCACATTATGCAGGAATTAAGCACAAGAACAAAGATAGTAGATGGACTCTAATGATCAACTGAGCTATATTAAAAATTTAAAATAAAGGTTTGCTTTTTAGGAATTTCAAATCCATTTGATACCATGAATAAATTCAAATCAGCTTGACGGCTCTATATGCCAAAAAAGAATGCTCAAGGCCGTGGATGAACGTAAGGGAATTCTGCAAGCTTCCAAGTGAGGTTGTGACTGGTGGAAAATGGTTACCGGCATCTATTATTTACACTAAATCAAGAAATTTAATTTTAATAGCCACAAATTAAAGTAAGAATACATATCACTTAACTATGATTAAGAGATAAATATTTATGTTCGCATTTATTAAGTGGTAGATGCATGATAGTAGCCTATATTATGCAATGTAAATGCTATTTATACTCTAAATTAACCATGCTTTATTGATGTTTTGAATGCTAAAAGATAAAAAAATGCTCTAATTGAGATTTTTATGCATTGCATGAGCTACTCCGAGCTAGGAGGAATATAAAGAGTATTTTGAAGTTGAATTTGTACATACAAGGCCAATTGAAAAGAGCAAGAAAAGGCAAACATTGTACTAAAATCCAGGTTCGCGACCGCGGCCTGGAATGCGGCCTGGGACGCAGCCAGAAACAGTGAGGTTCAAAACGACCGCGGTCGAGTCCGCTGTTGGGACCGCCGACCACGGTCGAGCGTGATGCTGCCAGAAAGTTTAGGGGCTAAAGTGTAAATCGCTGAGAAGTTAACCTAACCCTATAAAAATCCAAGAACTCGCCCAAAGTCAGTATCAAGTTTGTTTTAGACTCAATTTGAGGTAAAAACAAGTGAGAGGAGATCAAGTCATCTTTAGAGTTTTTCATTCTTCTTTCTTTATTCATTATTTGTGAATTATGAACCATCTTATTGCTTTATCTTATTTTAGTATGAGTAGCTAAACATTTAATCTAGAGTTTTGATGGAACCTATTGAAGAATACAATTCTTGTTATGTTAATATAGATTTGCCAAATTTATCTCTATTTGTTCAACTACATGCTTGTTGTAGTTAATTGAAGGGCCCTCAATTAGCTGTGCCTATGTAGTATGTATTACTCGGGAGTGAGTGCATATTTAGGTCGTTTTTGAACAACATCACTCCCGACGTATACGAGGGATCAATAACGAAGGTTTTAAAGGTGGGATTAGGGATAACGAAACCTTAGGTGCGATCTAAGTGAGCTGTAATTAAAGCTAGCTAGCGTAATTCGGGAAAATATGTCTAGTATATTATCGTAATTACTCGGGAGAGATTTACGACAGTCAGAGTGCTCATGATCGATAGAGAAGACTAGGAAAATTTATACCAAACATAGCGGAAGGGATGTTAACAATAGGGGAAATCGTAACCTTTATCATTCCAATTATTGTTTACAACCTGTTCTTAGTTAGTTCTTAGTCATTATAGTTTTATTAAGTAATAGTTATTTAGAAAACAACCCATTTGTTATCTAAATATCTTGGGAAGTTGATTATGTGGAATTGTGTGGGTCTGATAGCGGTAATTGATAGGTTAATTCCTTGTGGGGCTCGACTCCAGACTTAATAACCGAAATATATTTGCAGCGATCCCTTTGTCCTTTTTATAAGGCATAGTGGGGCGTGATCAAATTTTGGCACCGTTGCAGGAGAATTAACGGTGTTTTCAATTACAGTTAAATGAAGTGCACAATTCTTAGTGTATTCAATTCTCTTCACATTTAGTCAATTACATTGAAATTTTAACGTTTGTAATCTTGGGTGTTACAGGTACATGACTAGAAACTCCTCAAGAACTGGTGAAGTGTTCGAAGCATTATCAGATCCTTCTGAAGCATTATCAGATCTTGAGAAAGTTTTCAAGGCCTTGAATCGGGCAAACAGGAAAAGCAAACAACAAGAAAACTCAACTGAACAACTTACACCAGACATGACAGATCTGGTAAACAACAGGGATAATGGGGATAACGTGGAGGACCCAAATGAGCAGGTGGTGGCGCCTCTTGTGCCAGAGGCTGCTTTTTATGATTGGGCACAACCCACAGCAGACAATTTAGCCACCGCGATTGTAGTCCCCCAGATACAGGCTGATGCGTTCCAAATCACAAACAACATGCAGTATTTAGGGATTATTCTCGGGGTCATACATTGAAGATCCTCAACAAAACTTAAAGAATTTCCTGTCAATATGTGTCACACAATGTGACATCGGAAGCAATAAGGCTATTGTTGTTTCCATTCTCTGTGACGGGAGCAGCTCAAACTTGGCTTAATTCACTACCTATAAATTCCATCACTACTTGGGAGGAATTAGTCAAGCAGTTTGTGAACAAATTTCATCCACCCAACAAGACTGCTTAGCAAATTGATGAGATCTTGAGCTTCAGACAGAAACCAACAGAAACCAACGGAAACATTGCAAGAGACGTGGGAAAGATCCAAAGGGATGCTGGTTGTATGCCCGCACCATGGTATTCTTGAGCAGATGTTGGGGCAGAGATTTTACATGGGCCTGGTGGATAGCTTGAAAGCTAATGTTGATGCTTCAGCAGGTGGAGCATTCTTGAGTAAAACATTCAGAGAAAGCAAGATCCTGCTCGACAAGATGGCACAGAATTCGGGATGGACAACCAGAAACGCTCTCATCACTCCTATGGTCCACTCTGTGGCCTTAGATCCAGCTAACCCTATAGTTGAAAATATGGCCACACTAATGACACAAATGAGGATCCTCACCAAAAGGGTGGAGGAATCAGGTCAGAAACAGTAGGCATATAGTTGATACAACTAATGGGGGTTTATGTACATCTTGCATTAGTCAACCAATTGGTGGCCCATGGAGTGCTGATGGTGATCACCAACATTATCCAGAAAACATGAATTATGTGTCCAACTATGGGGGGACAGAGACCAGGTGGTCAGAATTGGGGTCAGCAGAATCAACAATACAGGCCAGTCCTGCAACAGCATAACAACAACAATAATCTGGGAGTCGTGTGACCACAAGGAAATATGGTGCCTTACCAATTGCAACAGGGCTACAACAATCAAAATCAGCAACAGGGCTATCATCCACCTCAACAGCCACACACTGGGAGGAAGGAAGATGGGTTCGCTAGACTCGAGGGAATGATGCAACAAGTGATTGGGTCCAATGCAAAAATAACTGAAAGATTAGACTCACACGAGTCAGCTATAAAGAATATTGAGGTCCAATTGGGTCAGATTTCGATGGCTTTGAATAATCGTCCTTATGGGACGTTACCTGCAAACACAGATAAATCCAAAGGAGCAGGGCCCGAAGCAGCTAATGGCAGTGAGTCTACATAATGGTAGAGACCTAGACTTGGAGCAAGAGATTGCTCGCGAAAGCAAACCTACTGGGACACTTGTGCCATTGCCCATTGAGATAGATGATTCAACAGGGTTGATTGAGGTGACAATACAGCGTTCCCTAGAAGATGCCAACAAAGAAAAAGAGGCTGAGAAAGAAGCTGAGACAACACGGGAACCAGTAATGGAGGCAGTGCCGGAACAAGAGAAAAACCAAATCACAGGAAAGAAACGACTTCCAGCACCATTCCCACAGAGGTTGTCCAAGTATCAAAAAGATGAGGAATATAAGAAGTTCTTGGAAATGTTAAAGCAAATTCAGGTAAATATTCCATTGATTGATGCTTTAAAGGAGATGCCTGGCTATGAGAAAATGATGAAGGACTTGATTTCCCGCAAGTTCGACTTCCAAGACTTGGCCACAATTACTCTAACTCAGACTTGCAGTGTTGTTGTGACGAGACCCATTGCTGAGAAGTTGTCTGACCCAGGGAGTTTCACAATTCCTTGCACTATAGGTAACTTTGCATTTGCTAAGGCACTATGTGATTTGGGGAAAGCATAAATCTTATGTCCCTGGCTATCTAAAAGGCTTGGGATTAAAAGAGCTAGATCCACGTCCATGTTATTGCAGCTGGCTGACAGGACAGTAAAAAGGCCTTCTGGTATCCTCGATGATGTGTTGGTGCAAGTTGGGAAATTTGTGTTCCCAGCAGATTTTGTCATTCTGGATTGTCGGGTTGATGAGGAAATTCCCATAATTTTGGGAAGACCATTCTTGGCCACGGGGAGAGCTCTAATTGACTGTGAAACTGGAGAGCTCAAGATGAGATTAAATGATGAGGAAATAACATTCAACGTGCAGGAATCTATGAGGCGACCAAGTGAATTCGCCAATTGCTCTTTGATAGATGCCGTGGATGTAATCTTGGAAGAGGATGATGAGACATTGAATATTGAGGATCCTCTAGCAGCTTGTCGCATGAACCTAGATAAGGTTAATGGTGAAGAATTGGCACAATGGTGCTTGCTCTTGAGGGAAAAGGTTTTTGGAAGAGACCATCAAATTTGAGCCCCTGAACTTAGAGGAAAGGAAAACTACTCCAGCCAAGCCATCCATAGAAGAACTGTATACGGCTAAAATCGGAGAGCCCAATTTTACGGCCACTTCGGTGAGAAAAAAGGTTCGAAGGCCCGAGCTCGGCATCAAGGGGAACGTCGAGGGTCCTCAACCTCGAGGCACTACAAATCAAGGGTCGACATGAAAAAGCGGAAACTCCCAAAAGGGCACGTGGTTAAAGCTGAAAAAGTACACAAAATAGTGCAAGCTCGTACCATGACATTAAATGGTTGTACCAGCCATCTCTCTTTGCATTAATTACACATGTACTATGTTGGAATCCCGCCCCCATACATAAAGGGGACCCTTGTCACTTTGTAAGATATATTATATTCAATAAAAGAACAAGAACATCCTATGCTCTCTAACAAAAATATTCTCTACAATTATCTCATTAAATGATTGCTTCTCATTTATTGTGTTCTTGAGTTATTATTCATTTATTATGATCGTAATAAGGACAACCTTAAGGCATTCAATACTGTTATACTGTCATCGATAGCCCCTAGCCAAGCTTCTCAAGATCGACCTCGAGTCCTGCCCGACCACCCTCGAGACTAGCCTCTTCGGAGCCTGGTTTGCGTAATCTAGTTCTTTTCGCACTTATTTCATTTTTCTCGCTTCATACTCAGTATCTACTATCTAAACAACCAGTATTAAAATAGATCACATATTTTAGAACCACATAATCAAATATAATTATAATTACCATTTTCAAAATAAACTGTTTGGCGCCCACTGTGAGGCTAAAAATAATAGTAATCGTTTTAGTGCTTGTTTGCTAAAAACACAAGTTATTCTTCACACTTTTTCTTGTCCAAGAATCTTCAATTTCAGGTCAGAAAATGTCTAACTCAGTAAACGCACATGAAAAAAACGGTCCTGAGGACCACGGAAAGAATGGCGCAGCTGCTTCAGGTGTCGGTGTGCCACCGCAAAACCCTGAAGGGGCACCAGTGCAAATTCCTGTCGATGAAGGCCCGCGCAATGCCCAACTTGTCGATGTGAGCTCTCATACAGACGGGAGAGTTCGTGAAGGAGATCAGCGTGAAGAACAGGGAACCCCTGCCAAAGAGAAAAGTGAAGTTAGTGATCACGCTCAACTATGTCTTGTAGAAGACTAAGCGGGCGTTGCAAATATAATCCGGGGTATTACGCCCGAAGTCGATCCCACAGGGAATTTACGTATCATTTGAGTGTATCAAATACAAAAANCTTCCTTGGATATGTCTTATAGTTTAATTGGTTATCTCTATCAATCATGAACGCTCTAACTATCATAAATCTCTCTCAAGTAATTATGATAATTTACTAAACGCACTCTCTCAACTTACGCTAGCTAGATCACAATATAGTTCACTTTAGATTGCACCCGAGGTATCGTTATTTCTAATCTAACCTCTAAACCCTCAGTTATGACTTTCGTCTATACTCCGGGTATGGTGTTGTTCAAGCAATTACCTAAATATGCACTC
>ML355914.1:0-28596 GCA_005239505.1 Nicotiana paniculata | reverse complement strand
ATTACTTTTAAGTACCAACTCTCTGATTTCATGTTTATTTTTCCTTTGCATATGCATTTGGAGCAAATATGGAGTCTCAATCGAGACTCAACAGTACCCGAGCATGAAGTCATCGCATCCCCTATTCCTATAGATGCACCTGATAGCGCAAGAAAACAAGCGAAACGCTTGAGGACGCCTATGGAGTCTTTGTTTTTTTTATCTTCTCTTTTATCATTTGTTTTATTTAGCTCTTTATAATGATTGATGATTTATTTGCATGTTTTGGTTTATTCAGATAAATTTTATTTGTTTAGTGGCCTTTAGTGTTAACAAATCACTGATTTTGTTTTACATTAATATAAGAGCTTTTAAATCAACAATTTGATTTAGGTTCAAATGTGGCAATGATCGGTTTGTCAGAATAATTGTCAACCTCGATTTTACATAAATTACTTTTCGACGACATTTGGCCATGAGAACTTTACTTCCTTTTGTTACATTTAAGTTTAATTCAGGTTTCTAAAAAAATAGGTCTTTGGAGTGTCTTTTTGGGAACATATTTCTAACTCAAGTTTTATTCATTTAGTAAATTTTATACGTGGAAAGTATAGCCATGTGTTATTTTCTAATTATGTATAAAAATATAAAATGTTGTACTTATATTATAAAACTAGATTATGGTTTATAGTAACCTAAGCCTGGCCGGTAATCGTTATTAACGAATCTTAAAGAATGTTTAACACCTTCTCTTTAGGATAATTAGAACCCTTACCTAGAATTTCTAAGGTTAAGCTGAGTTAACTTCAAGCATCACTTAGCTAAATTTGGTGTCCTAATTCACCGTTAAAATAATTAGGTGGCGGCTCTCTTAATTAATTAAACCTTCAGAATTACCAATATGTTATACTGTAGTTTGACCCGCGTTAAAATGGGGTATAACAGGCAGAATTTTAGACAAGTCACCAGGAAAGTTTATTAATTCATACAAATATGATCCTATATACATAATCGCTAATGCACGTTGAGATTGGAATTATGTGTAGATCCTATGAACATGGATTCTAATGTAGAATTAACAAAAGACCTATAGGCAGTGTCTCTAATATGCCGAAAATATGAAGATTCAGAGTCACAAATAGTCAGAAAAACATCCTATAGGCAGGATCTCTAAATGAACAGTAACATGCACATAAGGAACCAACACAATAGACCTATAGGCAGGATTTCCTACCCGAGTTTTTTTTAATAAAGATATATAACCCCCCCTCCCCCAACTTTTACTAATAACCGCAGATCTGTTTATTACAGAGATTATTACATTATTACAGCCCAATAATGAATAAATTACACAACAAAATCATTATATTATAGGGAGCCTTCATAGGCACAATATTAACTTGAAAACCAGGCCTTCAAGCAAAGCAAGTCTGAAATATACAGGTGGTCCATCCATGATACACAAAATTGGGCTTCTGTGTGTGTCAAAGTTCCCAAGGGTCTCAGGGACCCCGGGAAATACTCACACCAGAATCGTACTTAGAGAAATAGTAGTTTGTAAAAGATTGGAAGACCGGCCCTAAAGTGTCAGAGTTTGAAGGAGTCTCAAGGACCCTAGGCAGTGCTCACACTGGGGGTGGTAGGACCATAAATAACTAAGAGTAGAAGTTTGAAAAATCAGTATATAAAGAGTAAGGGAATAGTTTTAGAAAACATTTAGTCTCCAGAAGCAAACAGATTCAGATTACACATAGTTGTACCAGAAAACAAATAGAACATATATTCAACACATAGTTCAAGTAAACTGGTACTTGTTCAGACTAACTACTCATACTAGTATCACAAAAGGACACTTAACAGACATAATTGGCCACACATTACATGCTTGCAGTATCTAGCAATGTTCAGAACATGGAACATATAACTAAATCAAACAAGGTTTCACATTATTGGAAATAACTTAGTTTAGCATTGTCACTAAGTGGAATCATATATGCGTATATCAAACAGAAACATGCTGAGGTTTGAAATAAACTAACCAAACAAGTACATAGAACAGAATAGGATAACAGGAACTAAAGCATGCTAGTTGAGAAAGAAGTAATCATGAATCATAGATCAGACAGAAGCATGCTAAGGTTGAAATAAAATAACCACATAAGCGCATAGAACAAAATAGGATAACAGGAGTTAACACATACCGGTTAGGAAGAAAGTAAACAGGAATGTAATGGCAGTTTGGATCCAGCGAGTTTAGCCTTGGCTTCCGGCCGGCTAAACAGTGCAGCAAATCATAGTGATAGAAAGAACTCAAGTTTATGAGAGAACACACAGCTTTGAGAATTTTGAATCGTAAGAATTGTTCGATAAAGAAGTTGTGCGTGTGAGTGTAAGAGTCTCAGTGTAAGTCTCTTCGTATGTAGGTAGGTGTGTCTGAGTGTAAGTGTGTAAGAGTGTTTGAAATCAGAACATGAAAGGCTTTTTATAGCATACAATAGAATAAAAACAAAGAAGGTATGAAATTAATTATACACAAATAAAGTTATGAAAAATCAATTAATTTAATTAGGGTTAACACAAACCAATTAATAGGATAAAATCATGTAAGTATTACTTAAATTAAGAAGAATCTTTCACGGAATAAATCAGCATATAAGATTAGGGCTAAATAAGGTAAGCAGTAAGTCTAGAAATCAATTATAGGTCGGACATAATAATCAAAGCCCAAAAATCAGGCCAGTAAGAGAAATAAGGAAAGTCTCCCCAATTATACATAAGGTAAAAATCTGCTAAGGAAATATCGATATTAAAGGAAAGCACAATTTCAAACCCTATTAGGCAAGTAAATTAATTAAGCACTTTAATTGACAGGGCCAAAGTAAACGGGAAAAATATTATAACAAACAGTCGAATAATTAAAACCCTAAGGCATATCAAAGACATAGAGCTGAAACTCAAGTAAAAATCAGTCGAAACTATAAAGAAGAAAACCAGAGTTGAAACATTTAAACGTTTAAACATTTTTGCAGAAACCCCATAGAAATTGAAACCCTAACTTTTAGGAAAAAATGAAATCGGTTAACAATAATAGTAAAAAGCAGAAAATCTTAAGGGAAAAATACCAAACAAACTCAAAACCGCTTCAGATCTAAAGAGATCTAAACGGATTTAACCAGAAATAACTAGGTTCATGAAAATAAACAGAGGTGAATCAAATATGGTTTGAACCAGAGATTTGAAACTATAAAACACGAAAGTATTAGTACTCACAGACACCAGAGTGAATATAGACGGATTAACCGAGAAAGGAGAGATTTTTGAACCAAATTTGGTTCGAATTTCTTGAGATTATCCTCAAGTAATATGAAAATCAAACAACCAGTAGAGAGCATGAAATCGGAGGAAAATTCCATGAATTAAGGGGATATCAGTGATGGCGGGCTAGGTTTAGAGGAATCAAGAGAAATCAGGCCACGTGTAGTTCTGGATCCACCGACGAAATAAATCGATGAAGCTATCACAAGGACGGACACAAGGTTTCGAGTAGGTAAAACGATTATAGTGAGCGGTTAGGTTTGAAATACTCCGAGGGAACTGGAGTGGGATTGATCCTGTTGGGATAACAGTGAGTACACTGGGTCACCTGCATGTCAAAAGATGTACTACAAGCATATACGTATAACTTTGCGTAAATTTAGACATGATGCAAATTCCCTTCAGACCATGAAAATTGTGTTTGGACGGTTGAGGATGATGTCCTTAGACTATGACGCCATGGGCCATGAGTTGTGAGGTAAGGGATTTGCAGGACATGAAATGATGTTCTCGGGACATGAAAATGGTGCCTCTGACCCGTGACGCCTTTGAATAATGATGTGCAAGTTTGAGAAATCCTCAGGCCATGGCATGATGTCTTCCGGCTATGAGGGTGGCGCCTTCAGACTATGACGCCTTCGGATAAGTTGGCTATATTTCAGCCCATGACGTGCAGAGACATGATGCTAGAGGTGATAAGACAACGCTTAGTCTTGTATGAAATTTAGGGCAGAGCTTAGCCCGAGAGAAGAGAACAATGCAAGAGAAACAATGCTTAGTATCGTGCGAGATTCGGGACAGTGCTTAGTCCTATGCAAAGAGAAGGCAGTGCTTAGCCTTATGCAAATAAGGAGGCATGGCTTATCCTCATGCAAGATTTGGGACAGTGCTTAGTCCCATGCAAAGAGAAGGTCGTGCTTAGCCTTATGCAAGTAGAGAGGCAGGGCTTAGCCTCATGCAAGATTCGGGACATGGCTTAGTACCATGAAAATAGAAGGCAGTGCTTAGCCTTATGCAAGTGAAGAGGCAGGGCTTAGCCTCATGCAGGATTCGGGACAGTGCTTAGTCCCATGCAAGGAGAAAACAATGCTTAGCCTTATGCAAGTAGAGAGGCAGGGTTTCGCCTCATGCAAGATTCAGGATAGGGCTTAGTCCCATGCAAATAGAAGGCAGTGCTTAGTCCCATGCAAATAGAAGCAGTGCTTAGCCTCACGTAGGATCGAGACAAGACTTAGTCTCATGCAAATGGGAGAGGTAGGGCATAGCCTCATGCAAGATTGAGACAGATCTTAGTCTCATGCAAAGAGAAGTCAATGCTTAGCCTTATGCAAGTGAAGAGGCAGGGCATAGCCTCATGCAAGGTTCGGGAAAGTGCTTAGTCCCATGTAAGGAGAAGGGTAAGAGCGAAGTATTCTTAGCTGACAATGTGTTTCGTGCATAGTGATTGTGTCGTTGCAATGGTATTTGTCATGATGATATAGTCTTGCATCCAAAGAAATAATTTGTGAGTTTTGCGAGGGAAGTTTGGTTCGTGCCTTTGTCTGCTTGACTTGCTCCGTTCTGTCTGAAGATCCTGTCTAAACTATTAGGGTAGCGTTTGCTAAAGCAAAGTTTCTTTTTCAAAAGCATGCGTGCATAACTTTCAAAAGACATAGTATAACAATAATTTATATAAACAGGTATAAAAAAAGAATTTATATAAACAAGTATCAAACAAGACTTTATATAAACAATAAAAAAAAATCTAATTAATCTAAACAAGTAAATTTTTAACATCACTATATACATATTATATTGCAAAAAATATTGCTAAGTTATCTATACTGTATTGCAAATTATATAGCTAATTTGTACATACTATTCCTGCACCAAAAACGAGTAAAACAACTTAGAAACAAAAATTTGGGGGAGGGGGAGGGGGGCGGCTGGACGGGGAAGATGGAGCAGGTGAGGGAGAGGGGGAGTGAGAGAGAGGGAAATCATACCTAATATGGTTAGGTTAGAGGATAAGATTAACAAATAGACCGGGTGGGGGGGCAGAAGAGGAGAGGGGAAAAAGTTGGAGAAGAAAGAAGAAAGAAGAAAAAATGGGTTACGGTGTATTACAAAAAAAGATTTGCGACCGAATCGGTCGCAAGTTTGAAATTTGAATTTTCAAATTGCGACTGATTCGGATGAAAATGTCGTTGACCAGTTGTCGCGCCCCTTTTTTTCCTTGCGGAGTCCATGTCTCGACATTTTGGGACAACTCCCTTCCTTTTGGGACGGGGTATGGGATTTGAAGAATCGTCACCTAACGGATTAAGGTGCGTTAGGGAACCTAAAACAAATAACTCATAAACCGGTTTACATCACCAGAGATTTAGTAATGGCTCAAAATTACCTTGAGGGGAAGGTGTTAGGCACCCCTCGAGGTCCACAACGGTGGGTCCCGGCCAAACTTAATTTAAGCGAATTGGTATTTAAAGAAAAATGAAACAGTTTAAACAAATAGAGATTACTTTAAAACAGGAATTAAAGGGGTCCTAGGTTTATTAGCCTATAGGATCACTTCTATGCAATACTCGGTAACCTTCCTCAAATAGAGGTGTAACGCGTAGCATTAACGCACAAGTCATCATCTCCTTTACTACCCAGTTACCCTCCCCTTTTCAATTATTACCTAAGCGTTCTAATCACATCCAGTACATACCTTATGCGTGTATTACCCGTCCCTTACCTATGTCCCCAGAGGTGTTTAGGACCATTATTTAAGGTGGTTCTAGACTCACATATGTTGCTTAAAAGGAGAAAACTAAGCGACAAACAAAAATCGAATAGGACTGTCACATAAGGAGAAATTAAGGAGGCTCATGTTTACCTCCACAAATAGAACAAATGCATGCTATTTAGACAAGCGGTTTTTAATGACTTAGGATCCTATAGGCAGGATATCTAAATGAGCATAAACAGAATATATAGCAGTTTTATTAAAGTGAGGCAGTGAGTACCTATCAGTTTGCCTACTTACTAAATCTGGGCACGTTTACAAGCAGTCAAACAAACACAGTTTTAAAACTCAGGATTTTAATTATCCTACAGGCTTGCCTAAGTGATAACCGGGCAAGATCCTATAGACATGGTATCTAAGCGTTAATCAGACCATAAATATAAACCAAAGATTGATTTTAACGGGCATATTTTATCTTTTTAGATCCTATAGGCATGCTTTTTATGTGTTGAAACTGATTACAAGCATTATTTCCTGTAGACATGATATCTAAACACATAAACTGATTTTTACAGTTACTTCCTATAGGTATGATGTCTAAGTGTCAAGACTGATTTTGATATGTGTTTCCTATAGGCATGATGTCTAAGTGTTGAAACCATTTTTACACTTATTTCCCATGGGTATGATATCTAGGCGGGCAAAGGTGCTAATCAGTTGCCAAGCAAGTTCAACAAGGAAGATTCTAGAAACATGATTTCTAATGCACACACGGGGATTTTGAAAACATGATTATTGATGCAGAATTGATAAACAACCTAGAAGCAGGATTTCTAGGAGACACAGTGTGAAAACTTAGGATAATGAGATGAACCCTATAGGCATGGTTTCTAATGCACATAAGGAATTACTACAACAGCCTATAAGCATGATTTCTACCCGAATATGATAAAAGATATATAAAAATTCCTCCCCAGCTTTTACTAGTAACTCATATCTGCTTTAAGAATATTATTACAGGCCAATACAAAGTACATAATGAAAAACACTATACTACAGGGAGCCTTGGCAGGCCCAAAGTCAACCTGGAAGCCAGGCTTTCAATCAAGTCTGGAGTACACCGACAATTCATAATAACACAATTGGGCTTCTGGTGTGTCAAAGTTTCTAAGGGCCTCAGGGACCCCGGGCAATGCTCACACCAGAACCTTTTCAAAGAAATAATTTTTTTGTAAACAAGTTTGGAAGGCCAGCCCCAATATGTCAGAGTTCAGAGGAGTCTCATGGACTCCTAGGCAGTGCTCACACTGGGGGAAGGGGGGGCAGGACCCTAGATATCTAAGAGTAGGAGTTGAAAATAGTATATAACAGTAGGAGATATTTTTTTAGAAAAAAAGTTTGGACTTAGAGGTGAACAAATTACAAGATTACAAAACTACAAGCAAGACAGAACCACATGTAGCAAGTTAAATTCAGGCATGAATTCCAGTAGTTTTCACATTGCATAAATTGGCTTAGTTGATTAACTATTACTAGGTGAGCATATAGACATGTATTAAATAGAGAACAACATGCTGAAATTAAGTGTAAACAGTCAAAGAACACATAGTGCAGAGTAGGGTGATGGAAACTAAAGCATGCTAGTTTAGAAACAGATAAAAAGGTATCATGGATCAAACAGAGACATGATAAAGTTAAATGCCTAATCAGACAGCCTTACAGAGAAAGTAGCATGAATTTAAAGCAAAGTAGTACATGAATCATGAATTGATTAGGAACATGTTAAGGTAAAAAACACATAAACAGACCAAGAATTGAAGCATGCTAGTTGAGAAATAAGTAGACAAGTGTCATGGACCAAACCGGAATATACTAACCATACTAACATATAGGACATGACAAGTTAACATGAATTAAGTCATGCTGATCAAGAGCAATAAACAGGAAGGACATAGGTTCAACTACATAGCATATTGAATAGAGTATGATAACAGAAATAGGAGCATACCAGTTAAGAAGTAGTAAACAGGAAGATGAAATCAAGTAGAATCCAAGGGTCTAGCCTTGGCTTTCAACCGGCTAGACAGAGCAGCAAGTAGAAGTAACAGAAAGAACTATAGTTGAGAGGGTGTGAGAATGAGCATTTGTGTGTGTGTTTCTGTGTTCTTTCTAGGTGTGTTCGTGTATTTTGAAAAATCAAAATGAGGGATTATATAACATTCAACAGAGTAGACAAAATAAGGCAAGAAAGATTTAGATTTCACAAATAAGGCAGGCAAATAAAATCAACCAGTTAATTGGGGCTAAACTCAATCAACTAAAACAGCAGGATCCGGGAAAGACCTCTCAAAATAGGGATAATCAATTAACAACCCAGATTGAGGTTTAATAAGGCAAGAAAATAAATCAGAGACATTTAGGATCCGACTAAAATGATTAAATCCCATATATCAGGCTAATAACCTAATTAAGGCAAGTAGTACCAATTATGAGTCACAAAATAAGGAAAATAGATAAAAATCACATAAAGCAGAAAAATATAATTTCGAACCCTAATTAAGCAAATAAAATCAGTCAATCTCCTTTAATTGACAGAACAAAAGAATAACGTGCAAATGTTGAAACAATCAGTGAGATAAGCAGAAACCCTAGGGATTAGAACATAGATATGAAGACCAGTCAAGCAAACAAAGAGAAACAGAATTAAACACTCAAATTCTTTAGAAAAAGTTTTGCAGAAATGCAAAGAGACGAAACTCTAGTTTTAGAGAAATACTAAAATCGGTTAATAGTTGGAAACCATAAGGTTTTTTTAAAGAGAAACATCAAATAAACTTAAAATCATCTAAGATCTACAAGGATTTGAACATACTCGAGTAGCAAGAGACTAGGGTTTTAAAAATGACAGAGGTGAGAAGAAAATCTGGTTTGGAACCAGAGATTTAAGCCATAAACATGAAGATAGTAGTACTCACAAACACGGAGATGAACCCAGGCAGGTTCATCGAGAAAACTGGAAGGTTTTGGACCAAGTCTGATTTGGATCTCTTCGAGTTTCCTTCAAACAACAACAAAATCGAACAACCAGTGAAGATAGGAGGCCGACCGAGGCCTAAAATCAAAGGGAAACCCCATAGATTGAAGGGTTTCCGGTGACGGCGGCTAAGGTTAGGGGAGAATTTGAGAGAGAAGAGAGGAGGAGGGATTCAGGGGCGACGGGGTTGAAGAAATAACTAGGGTTATGGGTCGTTTGATGTTAATTAAAAAAGGAAATAATCCTGGACCGTTGATCTTTTGAGATCAACGATCAGGATTTGATCTGAGGGGTTGGGCGGGTTCAAGAGTTGGGTCAGGGTTATTTAATTGGGCCAGGGTGGTATTTTGGGTCAGGTCCGAAAATGAAATCAAATTAAAAGAGGCTATTTGTTACCCTATTAATAATTTATAAAATAGCTAATAAATGATTAAAAAAATTCGACTGATGTATAAAATGATTTAAAATAACTAATTAATATTATAAAAATACAAAATGTCATTTTTTTTGTAAAATAAGGTAATCATGCACTTGTGGGCTATTATTGTAAAGTTATTGCAATTATAATCATAAAAATGTAAATATGACTATTCATGAAATAATTAAATCTTAATATAATTATAAATGACAAAATTAAGCAATAAGATTATCATAAAACATTTGTGATGCAATTAGCGATTGTTTATATAATAAAATACTGGGATAAATTAATTAAAAATCTTTAAGAAATGCATAAATTATGAAAAAATATTAATTGATGCTCATGCATTGTTTTGAAGATATATATGCATTTTGAAAATAATATAGGGACAAATTGGGTATCAACACTAGTCAGACCTCAATTTAATTTCATATTCCGACCAAATCGGTCGCAATCTTTAATTTTATTTTATTTTTAATATTTGTGACTGATTTAGTCGCAAACCATAAAAAGTATTTTTACGGTATTTTCTGCGTAATTGAGCGACCGAATCAGCCGTAATTTTGAACCAAAAATTTTAAAAATATATAACAAATATTATTTTTAAAAATTCCGACCGAATCAGTCGCAAATGTGCGACTGATTTTTTCGGTCGCAAGTTTTCAGACACAAATTAGCTGTTTTTAAGTAGTGAAATCTGCAAACTAACCAATCACCTCTCCCTCCATCACCTTTATTGAGGTAATAGAAATACAACTCTCTACTATAAAACTTTGATCATGAAGTTAAAATATTACAATGAAAGTAACGAGTAATGTACGAAATAAGAGCTCAATTCTCACTAAGAGCAACTCTTTTTGTGCACTAACATAGTTTATACTTTATATACATCTATTTTGTGCTCTAACATAACATGGTAGTTAGGTCGGACTAATTAACCTTCAGCCATAGGTTTTATGAGGTTATTTTCACTTTACTTATCAAGGTCTATTGTGGCCCATTTTCATAACATACAATGTTAAATACATGGATCATCTCATTGAAAACTTAATTTTTTTTTGAAAAACCACAATTAGGGGGAAATAGGCGGGTTGGGCCAATTTTAGGCGGGTCAAAATGGGTTGAGTTAATAAATGGGCGGGTCAAATGACCCACCCAAAAATAACTTGTGTTGAGATGAGTTAGGTCAAGTTGGGCTGAAATTTGGGTTATAACCCAACCCACCCAATTCTTACCTAACTTTAATTAATGTGTATTATTTTTTTATGAATTATTTAGTTATCAAATAAGACTTTTTTTTCTTTTTTTATGGTCATATATAACACATCCAAAAAATTTTAAATTATATTTAAAGTTATTTTAGCAAAATTAGTAAAAATTGCATGGGGCTCCCTATTTGGTCGCCCCTTTTAACTTATTCCCGTTTTATTTTTTCGTTTGCATCCGTACCCCTTTTTTTGTTAAAAGCATTTTTAAAAGACGATTTTGCCCTTCATGACTATTGACAAAACTGTAGACTGCAGGACAAAACTTCAGCATGTTTTGACCCACCCAATTCTTACCTAACTTTAATTAATGTGTATTATTTTTTTATGAATTATTTAGTTATCAAATAAAACTTTTTTTTCTTTTTTTATGGTCATATATATAACATATCCAAAAAAAATTAAATTATATTTAAAGTTATTTTAGCAAAATTAGTAAAAATTGCATGGGGCCCCCTATTTGGTCTCCCCTTTTAACTTATTCCCGTTTTATTTTTTCGTTTGCATCCGTACCCCTTTTTTTGTTAAAAACATTTTTAAAAGATGATTTTGCCCTTCATGACTATTGACAAAGCTGTAGACTGCAGGACAAAACTTCAGCATGTTTTGGCATGAAGTTTTAGCAAATGAACTAAATAACTTAAGCATGTTTAGTCTGAAGTTTTAGCAAATGAACTAAATAACTTAAGCATAATGAACTAAATAACTTAAACATGTTTAGTCTAAAGTTTTAGCAAATGAACTAAGTAATTTCAGCATGTATTAGCAAAAACTCATTAGAAAATACATACTGCAAAACAAAGACTTAAGCATGTTTAATCTGAAGTTTTCGCAAATGGACGAAATAAATTAAGCATGTTTAATTTAAAGTTTTAGCAAATGAACTAAATAACTTCAGCATGAATTAGCAAAAACTCATTAGAAAATTACATACTGCAAGACAAAAACTTAAGCATGCTTAGTCTGAAGTTTTAGCAAATGAACTAAATAACTTCAGCATGTTTAAACTAAAGTTTTCGCAAATGAATTAAATAACTTTAGCACTCATGACAAAATTGTAGACCGCAGGATAAATAACTTCAGCAAGCAGTAGCATGAAGTTTTGGCTTCAACATAAAACAACTTCATGCTATATTAGCATGAAGTTTTAGCTTCAACACGAAACAACTTCATGCTACATTAGCATGAAGTTTCTGGCTACTCAGAGGAGAAGAGGAGATTTTTTTTCATGAATGAGGTTGCAGATCATACGATTTATCAGAGGTGTAAGCGTCATATTATCACGATTTTCTTGTCAATTGGCTACAAATTCAATAATTTTTAAAAGTAGTGTACAAGTTAAAAGATGGCACAAATATAGAGTACGACTTAAAATCCCCATGTATCAATTTGGCCTGAAAATTAGTCCAACTTTATATGGCTGAAATAAGTTGGGTCAAGATAGGCTGCGTTCAACAAATGGGATAATCAATAACCAGTCCAACCTTGGACGAGTTGGGTGGGTCAAATAGATTCAAATTGCCACGCCTAAGCACAACTTTAATTACTTAGCTATGTTTCAGCATTACAAAAAAGATTAGGGAGGTTAGTTGTATAATTTAGGCATCAAATAAGAAAGGATACATCGTAAATAGTCAAAGGGTCATATTAGATATTGAAGAATTTAACGGAAGTTACATATTTGGTCGCCCAGTCAAAATATTAATAACCCCCATCCATACACTAAGAGTGTTTAGAGAGGTTAAAAGTACCTTTTTAGTTTTATTGAGGTATTTGATCAAGACGAAGAAGTGCTTTTGAGCAGCAACAGAAAGGAGTAGCACTTTTTCTTCTTTTGAGAAAAAACTACAAATTTTATCTTCTTCCGAGAAGCAGAAGCAATAAGATTACTGTATTCAATAAAAAAAGATATCCTCACCATAAATTTATATTTATCCCTCATTAATTTAGCCTTTTTTTCCTTATTCTCTTTTATTTCTTATGTATTTCTATGCTCCGTCTTGTATTAATCATTGTGCGTTTAAATTTTCTGCTTTATATTATATGAGTTCTAATTTGTAATTTTATTTCTACTTCTATTTATCATGCATACATATATTATTATGTAATACCTCATATTTAAGTTAGGGCCGATTAGTGTTTTACCTCAATAAATAGAAAAAAAAAAGACCACCAAAAAGAAAAAAAAAAGAAATAAAACAAGGGGATTAGGGCCAAAGCCCACTGCGAGAGTAAAGAAGCAGAAAGTCCTAGGCATTGAAGCAATAAAGCTTCGGCAGAAGCCTTTCAAAGGCAAAAGAAAAGGGAAAAAAACCGAGTACCTACTTTCAACGAAAAGATTTGTAGATCAGAGAAGAACAAGGTGAACTATATTTTCTCAATCCCTAACTTACTGATAGTTGTTATTTCAGTATAATGTATTTGTACCATCTGCAGTTTATCTAGGGTTTATAATTTGGAAGCATGATTTGATAAATCAAATGACTAAATACTTGTTTTTCTCTCTGTTTGTGAGATCATTCCAACTTGATAACAGTCAAACCAATAGATGAATTTCATTTGTGTTTGTTTTTGTCATAAATTGAAAGAAAAATAGATAATTACTACTTTTGCGCCTTCTTTTGATTTTATTTTTTAATGTCTATATCGTTCATTGCATGATTTTTCTTTGGAGCGTATCTCTTCCGGAGAATATTTTGAAGCTTTGAGCAAGTCATGGGTATTTTCTTCTCTTTTTTTATTTTATTTTTTATTCTGAGTGTTTATTTGCAAGAGGAACACCTGTTTTGGAGTCTAGTAGTTTAGAAATTGGGCGTGGAACCAGGGGCGGACCTAGAGCATAGAATACGGGTTCCCGAGAACCCAATAACTTTTGCGTAGACCTTGTATTTATATTAAGAAATTCACTAAATATTTGTAAATATATAATTGTGAACCCATTTATTATTGCATATTAATCTAAAATAATGGTAGGAACCCATAAGGCTCAAATCCTGGATCCGCCTCTGCGTGGAACAATGCAGATTTAGAGGATTCATGTAGCTAAGTCTAACTAGCTTGGATCGATGAATTGTTTATTGATTGATTTAGAAATCGGACTGTAAAGAAAGAAAAACAAAATAAAATTGGTAGAGAAGGAAGTTTTAGAATGGAGAGGACGAGAATGAAAATAGGAATGCTCTGAACTGTTTAAGTTGCACATTGAGGATAAAAATATAACTCACCAGTTATGTCCAATTCTCCATAGTCCATTCTTACTAACTTCCGGTTAGGACTATAGATAGATGAGGAAAATAGAATTTATGTTTATTGACTCCAATCTGTCTCGACTCTTGACAGATCTTTGTCAAACAGGAATAACATAGGTTTTGGATACTTCATGCAGATCCCTCAGTAGAAATTACCAAAAAAGTAGAAACACTAGTCCCATAAAAATCTAGTGTTATCACAAGAATCTCTCTCAGATTTCAATCTAATTTTTTTTATTCTGAGAAAAAAGAAATTTTAAGTTGGATAGATAGTTGGAAGACTTTAGGGAAGGCCAAAGCATACTTGTAATTAATACAATTAACAAATTGATTTGAATAAGTAAAATTTATATGAGTTGTCTGAACAAAAACTAGAAATACTAGTCTTGGGTCCATGCAACATAGTTTGGATCTTATTTGGGTGCAAGAGCAGGGAGCCACAGATTAAGCTTCTTACTTAAAAAGATGGTGTAACCATGTAAAACAGTGCTGCTGAAACAGAGTACTCTTGTGAGCACCTAATTTTTTCCCTACATAGGAAAATTACTCATAAAACTAATCCAAAAAATAATTTTAATCGTTTTTATGAATTTTAGAAAGTTTTTATTTAGTTGTTTTGCACTTATTCGCATTGTTATGCATGTTAGGAATATCGTAAATCAAGAAAATCACAAAAAATGTCAAATCTTAATTTCATAGTATTTTTGATTTTAAATTGCATTTTTAGGATTAGTTACCCATTAAACGCATAATTAGTACATGAAATAAAAAAAAAAATACACATCAATAATTTTTCTTTCTCCGTTTTTGCATTTTAGATTCAATTAGTTAAATAGGTGATTTTTGCAAAATCAATTTGGAATTGGATGTTTTAATTAATGAGTTAAGCTTGAAATGCAAAGAAAGAAGAAAAAGGGGGCTTGTTTGTTCTTCATTGCAATTGGGCCAGGGCATTTGTATCGGCTCAGTTGCCAAAATGACCCAAAATTCCCTAGCCCATCTTCCTAACCAGCCCATTTTGTTGCCTCTTCCCCCTTATAACAAAAGACCCTAATTTCACTCCTCGGCAGAAAAGGAGATCAGACTCCTATCCTCTCCAAAAACCAACGACCTCTCTCACGCCATTAAACCAACCGCCGCCGCCCAACCTAACACCCCCTAACTCCACCACCCTTAACTGGCCGCAGCCGCACATCATCTCGTCAGCCGCCGACTCCACCCCACCTAAAATCGGCCACCCACACCCTAAGAGAAGAAGAAGCCGCCGGAACTCCAACTCCTTCTGCCGTTTCCATCGTCCGAGCCACCCATTCACAAAATTCTATCGCCGCTGCCGCCACAGCAACCGTCTGTTGCTGTTTCCACCTTGCAAATTGACGCCGGAAGAGTTCCTATTGGAAACGGCGAGCACACAACAAAATACAGAGACCCCTATCGACCTTCTCCTTTTTCTTTTCAAACACTATCACCAAAATAGCTGACTCTCTGCACAATGCCATGAAGATTCTCCAAATCTTGTCAATTAATGTCTTCTCATTTTTTACAAACATTGCAAGCTTCCACTTCAGTATATAATACCACATAGTCAGATAGAAAAGAAAAGAGAAGAATAACTCAACTTTCATGGTCGTTCAAGTGACAGTGCAGTTTAGCTAGAGTTTCAGTTTGGGTTTCGAGCTTTTCGGTGACGGGGTTCTCGGTCCAAGCTCCTGCTCCTGTTGCATTTTCCGGTCAGATTTAGTTCGCCGGAGTGTGCTGTAACCGAGTTCTTGTTGATATTATTAAGGTCCGATTCTAAACTCTTCCTTTTTTGTCATTTCTCATGTGAGTGTTTCGTGTTTGTTCATCTCGCTTTCATCGTTGCTACGTGATTAAGATTTTAACTCCTTTTGTTTTCTGTTCTCTTAGATTTGTTTGAGTTGGGATCCTTATTTGAATTTTTAGTTGAAAGCAATTTATGGATTTTTGTCTTATGATTGTTGAACCATTAGTCCATCACTAAGTTTTTTTTAACAAAATAATGCACTAAGGATTTTGGAGTTGTGCGAGACATGGAAATTCAAGTGGCTTTTTCTGGTTTTGATCCATGTTAGATATGGATTTTAGGCTTCTTTGTTTTCATATGGTTTATTTGTGTTGGATGTTTTGTGGCTGTAGTAATTGTCTGAAAGATATAGCATTATGCAAAGGCAAAGAAAGTTAGAATTTTCGTTGTTTTGAATGTGGGGTAGACAACAAGAATGAAGATTGAATTTATCAGGTTAATTGTTTATTTTATATTTTTGGATTGGTAGTAGCATGTTTAGGCCGGCCACACCCGGGTAGGCAAATCTTAGGTTTTCTTTATTTCATTTTTATTTGGGGCGAGATGTCGTTTCTTTTAGTTTATCATCCGGGGTATGCCCCGAAGTATTTGTATTTGGAGGCCGAAAGTAGAACTCGTAATATTTTTATTTTCATTTTTCTTTTTTTAGACGGGATGACCTCGAGCCTCTTGTGTGTTTATTTTTCTTTTCTGTGCTTATTTTACCTCAATTTGAATATTTTAAAAGCCAACTAGATCGAGTACGCAACCACGGGACTCGGGGAATGCCTAACACCTTCTCCCCGAGTCAAATGAACCCCCTTATGCGAATCTCTAGTGCAATCAGTTTTAGAGTCTAAACGTGCTTCAAAAGAATAAATCATTTTTAAAAACGATGACCTGACACACTTAAACCAAATGTCAGGTGGCGGCTCTGAAAATCTTTTGAACACAAGTTTTTGTCGCTTTCTAATTGAAAACCCTTTTTTGAACTTTACAAATCTTTTTATATCTTTTAAATGGGTTAATGAGGTAAAAAAAGGAGATGTGACAACTCTTTCATAATTAAAGTGGAACAAATTGAGCTTTCCTATGGCGGTTAAATGATTTGATTATTTTATCACATCTCATAATTTTCTAGGTGGTTATCCCTGGTTGCTATACAGGTTTTCAACTAATTCTTATGACATGTTTAAGTATCTTGGAGTGTTATATGGATTGCTATAATAAATTAATACCAAGCAAATACTTTCTACCTTGCCTTCTGTTGCTTGTTTTGATATACCTCTATTACATATTAGTCCCACTACGTTGCAACATGCTTCACTTCCTTTATGCATGTAACATCCTCTTTTGGCATTGTAGAGGGATAACATTTCTTTAAATCTCCTGCAGGCTTTATAATTGATGGAGCTAGAGGATAGCATTTTAGATTTCTCTGATGAAGAGGAGAGCTTCGAGGATGATGATGTTAAAATGAATGATATTGAGGAAGGAGAATTGGTTGAGAGGATTTCTAAGACTGGATTAGAGGAAAGTGGTGATGCATGTGCTAGTTCGACTAATCCCGTTTCAGGCAATAGAAATCAGAGACGCAAGAAAAACAAGAGGAAGAACAAGCGTAAGAGAGGTTCTTCGGGTCCAAAGGTCACAGATATTAACAGGTTTGTTACGCTAACCATACTCATTATACCTTTTAAAGGGGGAAAAAGAAGCTTTGCATTGCTTATCACCATATGCATATTATGTTTATTTCCATACAGAAAGCATTATTGAGCTTGATCTAGGTTGATGAAGGGAAGATAATTGTCTTTTAAGTTGGATACCATATGACTGATGCATGGATTTAGTTTCTTTTCTAATCTAGCCATATATAAGTTGTGTCAAAGGTTAGCTTTTTGGTCAAAGTTGTTGCTTCATTTTGTATATACTAATCGTTACAAGAATTAGCATCTTTATTATTTGTTGTCGAAATGTAGCAGGCTTTGACTTTCTCTTTGAATTTTTGTCTTCAGATTTGTATTGGATGTCTGTAAACGCTTGAGAGAGCGGAAATCATATCTCATATGGACTGCGGTTGGCTCCCTTGGAGTATCTGCTTTGAGTGATCTTGTCAAAGAGGTATGCTTTTTGTTCTATATGCTTGTTTTCTTAAATGTTGACTTTTGCTGTGTCATATCTGATTGTGGTTTAACCTATTAATTTAATTTTGAATTTAGACAATTAGTTTGAGCATAACTTCACCAANCCCCCCCCCAAAAAAAAAATACTAAAGAAGTCAATTTAATTTTTAGGCAAAATACATAAAGACCCCATTAAACTTGTCCAAAAAACAGGTTTGAATACTTTAACTAAACGGGTATTCTTTTACCCCCCGAAGTTGGATTTCTTGAGTTGGTAAGGTCTAATATGGTTGATGAATCACCTCACAACTACTTGCCTTCCCTTCATGTTTGCTGAAACTTATGACCTCCATCTCAATACTCATAAAGATGATCTTTTATTTATTTCTTTAGCTACCGGAGATTGGGCATTCTAGAATTTATCTACCCCTTGATCTCGGGTGAGAAAGAATTACTCAGTGTTGCTAAGAGGTGAGAGATGGGCCTGACTTTCTAACACGATTCATTCTAGGTCTACTGCTTTTTGTAGTTTCTGATGCTCAATGTTGTTGTCCTACACTCGCAGATGCCTCCTGTTGAAGCCATTTTCACTGCTTTCAGTACCATGGACCTCTCTTCCAAGATAGCTTCTGGCTAAACTACTTTGTGGTGCTCTATTTAGGTTGATTCTAATGGTTTGCCTGTTAGCTGTTAGAAAATTTGCATCTTTTTTCCTCTTTTGCTTTTCCCTCCTTTTTTTTCTTGTCGGAGTTAGAGAGGTGGTGGAGCGTAGAAAGTGTTATAGAAAGTGAGTTGGATGATAGCAAAATGGTCAACAAGGAAGGGGGATGACGGCTTAAGGATTAGATGTAGGCGCTTTCCAAATGTTGAATTTACTAGTTATTCCTATTTGTTCCAATGTGTTAAACGACTCTGCAAAAGTAAGAGCTCTGAGCGTCAGTGATGAAATTGACTGGGTGTTGATTTGACAAAATGTGGTCATTAATTGGTTGCCTCCCAAGTCAATTAGAACCTTTTGCTTGCTGCCTCTCCTTTTTATTTTGATTGGATATTGACAGAAAGAGTTCCTTGGTGGCTTGGTTAGAAAATTGCTAGAGCATCAGTTATGTGGGAATTGCTTTAATTTTTCTGAAGTTAACGAACACAAACAAGGAGATGATCAAAGTTGTGCTGTATGGGGGTATTAATTATGGAGATGAAGTCTCTGATTGATTGGATCTTTTCTTATTTATATTGAATGAACTTGCTGGAAACCCATTGTTTTGTTTAGGTCTCTGGTTTAGTGTACTCATAGACAGGATTCATTGTTTTTTGTCACAGTAATAACTATAAATAAGAGCATTGAAGAGAGATTGTCTACCTCTGGGTTTTGTTGGAGTATGTGGAAGATGTTTTCCCTGATTTGTATAATACAAAAAGATAAAAAATCACTCATTAAACAGAAGTTGAAGGGAGTTTGCAGTGGGATATCTTTCTCAAACAAGAGTTTGCATCAGGGTATGTTGGAAGAGAAATCTTATATCGTGTGAAATATAAACCAGCAAATAAGTGTGAGGCCATTTGCTAGCCATCTGGAGTTATGGATCACCCTAGTGCTTGCTTACTCTCTCTTTTCCCCCTACCAGTTCACCATTTCTTTCCTATTTTCTCTCTTGTTTAAAAGTTTCAGGGACTACACTTTCAGTCCCTTTCTAGGAAAGATATCAGTAAATCTCTCTGTACATCTTTATCCCTGCTTATTCTTCCACTCTAAATTCTGTATTCTTTTAAAGTTCTTCATCCCTGCACCGGGCACCATCATCATCATTTCATTTGTAGTCTTTACATGGTCATACGCAGAGAGAGGTATCCTTGGTAATCTATTGTTTTTTAGCTCATTTCCTAGTTTTTCTATCCTGAGTTTTCTACCCTCTTTTTCACTCCTTCATTAGTCTATATATATTTGTCTCTCTCTTTCAAGGTAAAAAACAAAAGATTAAACAGAAAAGGGAAAAGGAAAAAAAAAGAAAAGATCAAAGCGAAGGCTAAAATTATGAAAACAGGCTAAGCAGTGGATTCTCCAACACAAAATCAGTCACCGAACAGAAATTCGAGTTCAAAGCGAGGGCAACTGCTTAGGCATGTACAAGAAATCCAGACTTAAACCTTGGGTGCAATTTGATGAGCTTTTGCTATTGATATCGGTACAACATACTAGACCATAGTAAAAATGAAAAAGGTGGAGAAATGGAAAATTTCTATGAGTGAATTTATGAAAGATAAAGGAGGATTGGCAAGGGCAGAAGTAAGAGAAACAGGAGAGGATGGGTAAGTAGGTCAATTGGCAAGGGTGGAAGTAAGAGAAACAGGAGAAGATGGGTAAGGAGGAACTGATTATTGAGAGCCACAGTCCCATATGTCAAAATCAAAGGAAAGGCCTCATACAAGTTTTGTTGGTGTGTGACACCCTTAATCTCTCATATTGGAGTGATTTGGAGCCTTGGAGGCTCTTTTCTGTGAATATCCTGCGAAAGTGTAAAATATCATCGTCCAAATTTTTAATTCTCTAGTTAAAGCTGTATTTTTCATTATAGCGTTTGGACATAGATTTGGTTGAAACTTGAAAAAAATAGGCTTTTAAGATGAAACGAAAAATGGTTTTTGGAAGTTGAAATTGTGTTTGGACATGCATTTTAATTGTAAAGAAGTTGAAGTTTTGTGAGTAGAAAACTTCAAAAACTTGAAAAATAGTCTAAACCACTTTTTGGAACTTGAAAAATTCATGCTCAAAAACATCCCAAAACTGGTCACTTTTTAAAACCAAACAATATTTTCAAAATATTTTTGAAAAATGTGAAAAAAACTTATGGCCAAACGGGTGAGGGTAAATTATTCTATTGAATGTTCAATCATCAATTGGAAGTGTTTGGTTGTACTTAACTAGCAGCGAATTGCTGGCATATGGCTGTTGCATGTGAGGGTCTGGTGAGTATGTTTTTTGCATATTTTTTTTGATAAGTGAACAAGTTAGGCCTGAATAGAACTAAGTTCTGGATTTTGGCAAAGGCAGAGCTTCTGAGTTTTATGATTGGAAATGATAATTTTGCTCCGGAGCCTATTTGCTTATGAAGATGATTGGAAATGACCTTTGTTAATGAAGGATTGCATGTATGTGTTAACGTTTGTTGTTCTCTGGCCAATGAGTTATACGTACATGTTTTCGGTCGTCATGCCCCTTTTCCTGCATATCTAGTGCACAATTAAAGAGAAAAGTTATAATTTTCTCATAAATTATAAGTTCTAAGTTATAATTATGAGTCAGTTGATGATGCTGCAGTAAACTTTACAGGTGGATGCAATTCAGAATTGTGGTGGCCAGAAGACTGCTGATGGCAGGCGTTTCCGAACAGGTGGTGGGATATTATGGAGCATCCTTAAAGTGCGAGATCCAAATGCATACAAAGAGATAATGAAGAAAGGGCAGGAGTTTGAGGTTGGTTATAATTCTTTAGCGTTTATCTTGTTCATAGTTATTCCCTGTGCATGTGGCAATTTTGTGGCCCAACCTGGAAAGATCATAAGTTCCATCATCAGGTGCAGTAAACATGAATATTTTCGTCTATGCTGAAGATTTTGTTCGACCTACTCTCAAATAAAAGAAAAAATAAAGCAGGTAACCTTGAAGAAAAGAAATAACCTTTCCTTCTCCAAAAAAAAAAGAAAGAAAGAAAAGAAATAGCCTTTAATATCAATCAAAAAAGAAAGAACCTTTAATAAAGGCTACATGGAGGTGTTTGTAAGGTTTACTTTCTTATTTGGTAAGTTAAGATGAGATATAGCTTTATGTATTGTTTGACTCCACTCTATATTATTTAGTTCAAGTCAAATATTATTAAATTACCAATGTATCTCCGCTTGTTGCACTACTGTAATGCTCTTTTTCAAACTGCATATTTGGTCATGTTAGTAATTTAAGAAAAATGTTTGAATGTTAAGTGATTATTTCTGTTGTGCTCTAGTATTACTTCCTCGAAATTAAAATGCACAGTTGTTGGGCAAAGCCTCCAGACCTTGGATAGTCATAGTTATTCTTGTTGCAAGGACTATATTTATCTTACCTATCAAAAACACTTCTCAGTTTTTGCCATTTCTCGTAATTCTAATGATCTTTCAATGATAGCATGCTGTACTTGTAAACAATTGCATATATAATTTAAACCGTCAATCTGCTGGTCACTTCTCCTATTATTGCAGAAGCAATTTAAGCAGGCTAAGCTCAAGCAAGAACCACTCCCAAATAATGGATCTTCTTTTGAGAGATCTAGCCAGACCACTGTGGGAGACAAAACTACAGCCAATTCTAAAGATGTTTTGCTGCAACAAGTTCCTGTTGAGCAGTCAAATAGCGGAGCCAAACGTGCATCTGTTCATGACAGAATAAGGGTGCCCATCACATATGATGATATATTTGAAGGAATTGATGAAGAAAGGGAATCAAGGGATCTGTTGGCTTAATTAATACCTTCTGAAAATAGCTCATATGATATGGTGGAAGAATGAGGCGATCTGAAAGATGTATAAAACTCAATGCGAGTGGCATATGACGATCAGCTTAGACTAGGGGACTGAAATGAATCAACTTGATTTTTGATACAGCCTTGTATGGCGTTTCAAGTTGAATTTCACTTATGAACTCCTAGATCCCGTGGAACTGTTCCCTTTCATTTTGTTCATTCTTATTCAGAGTAAATACATAACTTTGCTGTGGCCTGAAATTGTTCCAAGTCAAATTAAATATCGAAATTTCTTATAAGAATGGAAAGAAGTCGTTGCTTGCTAGCATTAAGGATTGATTTTGTCTGTAAATTCTTTTGCATGAAACTTGTGAAATCATGGCTGTAAGTGTTGCCTGGTGCCTGAGACACTTGGGTATCGTGGATAACCAAGTAATAATATGGTGAACAATGCTCAATTCTTTTGTTGGTTCCTCTTTATCCTTATTTATTATTTCTCAACCTGAAAACGGGTCTTATCAAATATGTCTATGCACACACTCGCAACTTGCAACTCACAAGAGATTATAGCTATATATCTTTGAAGTCTTCCTACATTGGACTCCAAAATATTGATCACAGAATTGAAAATCTGGTTGATTGTTCTTAACCATATTGCTAAATTTCAACAACAGAACCCAAAATTATAGTAACTCAAGTACAGTGAACTTATGTATAGCTGTGGTTTTTGCAGTCTGGATAAATGAAAAGCTTGTATTTGGCCATAGTTCAAGTATTATTTTGCAGTGATGCACGTTGTTGCAAGAATAGGCAGATTGCAGTGCAATCATCTCTCTTGGTGTTAGGAAATTTCTGCTTCCATGCATCTATGGAAGCCTCAACTACTGCCTTCGCGGCTGCTGCTCCATCATTTGTTGAACACACTATGGAAACGACTTGGTCATTACTAAGCACATCCCATACCTAATGTTACAATGAAAACAGGATATGTCAAGTTTTATAGAAACAGAGAAATGGTGACCCGATTTGAAAGACAAGAAACCAAACAGAAACTACGTAGTCAGAATCAGCTTACCCCATCAGTTGCTAGAAAAAGGAACTGATCATTGGAAGAAAGATGGTGATAGGAGACATCAGGCCTGGAGATAATACCATAGTTTTTGAGCATGAAATCTCCGAAAGCTCTAGACATGGCGAGTCCAGGAGCGTCTTCATTTGGTAACCATACTCTCTGTATATGCGGCTCTTTTTCCAGTGCTAGCACTCTTCCACCGCAATTCCTTATTCTTTCAGCTTCAGCTGCATGCATCAAACAGTTTATGATCTAGGCATTCGTAGGTCAATTTGGAACTGAAGTGTGACTCATCAATCATGTCCATAATAAGGAAGAAGAGTCTTACAAGGCATGCTAGGCTTCAAATCAGTAGTTAATTGAACAGCCTCAATTGTTCCCTCCTCTGTCTTTCTTCCTAGTACAGCTCGAGAATCACCAAGATTAGCTATAATCAGATCATCTTCCTGTAACATATAAAACATTCAAACAACAAAATTATATAAATCAAATTCTCTAAATAAAAATGAAGTTTCAGTTTTCTGAATTATCTTATAGGTTCGGGATACTTTCTCATTACCTGTCTTATAGCAACTACAGCAGTTGTTCCACTGCAAGAACAGTCCAATTTCTCAAGACTTTTAATTTCTTTATCAACCACCTTAAAGGAGCTGAGACAAGCCTTTTCCCACTTGTTAAAGTTCTTGTTCTTCACTGATTCATCAACTTCTTTCACTTTTTGTTTTGGAGGAGTGATCTTTGGGAGAGAGAGTGTATGTTTCAGAAGCAAAGATGGCAACTTATTCATAACTAACTTGCTGACTACCTGTCCATTCTTTCCATGTCCATCGAAAACTCCACCCAGAGCTCCATTTTCTACTCCAAACCCCTGCCAGAAAAGGAAAGTTTCCATTTTTAGGAATAAAACTCTGGCAAACACGCAAATGCAAGAGGGAGTAATAATGAGAAACCTGATATAGAATAGCAGAATCTTGATTGAGTCCTTTGCTTCCTTGCTGAGTATAAACTGAACCATTTACCTGTTGGTAACCATTGGCACC
Source organism: Nicotiana paniculata (assembly GCA_005239505.1). NCBI lineage: Eukaryota > Viridiplantae > Streptophyta > Magnoliopsida > Solanales > Solanaceae > Nicotiana > Nicotiana paniculata. Next base: position 4,092 of record ML355914.1, on the reverse strand, counting down.
AGCGTTGTTGTTATCTTCGTAGTGAACCAAGTTTTCATGTCCATAATCAATAGCATAAATCTCAAAAGATTCACTGGATATGCAGATACCCATTTTTCCTTGTTTGTGGTTCCTACTTTAACAACTGAAAGAGAATCCTGTATTTAAAGAAATTTTAGACCTTTCAAAGGAACTGAAAAGTGGATTAATAAATTCTGAAAAACCAGTTGTGCCTCCCCAAGATTAGAGAAACTCATTCAGATTCAGTAATTGACTGGTTTATTTATTGTAATCTATTATTCTAGATTACCCCAAGATTCACTTTAAGGGGCATCTGAGTTGTACACTCGTAGGATCAACATACGCAAGCTTTAATTATTATATAAATCTTAAGACTTTTCTCCATTGGAGAAACATTGTTTTCGTAGTAGCTCTCTTGTTTTAATTTTTTATAAAACAAATTGGTTACAAAAGAATTTTGAGTAAAATTTAGCTCTTCACCTTAGCGGAAATTCAAAAATAGCTAGATTTACAAGTGATCATTCAAAAATAGCCACAGTTTCAAAAGTAATCGAAATTTAGCCACTTTTCATGTAAAGATAAATCTGAACAAAAATACTGTTCAAAATCCGAAAAATACTCCAGTATAATATACCGGTCCAACATAATGCTGGAAGTTTTTGATCTTTCTTCCATCATTTGCAGCTATTTTCTTCTCGTCTTAGAGCCCATTTGGCAAAGCTGCCAAAAACTACTTATTTTGAAAAATACTTTTGTCCAAAAATACTTTTTGAATAAGTATTTTTGAAGATTAAGTTTATGTTTGGCCAATTCGTTCGAGAAACATTTTTCACAATATCTAATAAGCAAATTGTGTTTAGCCAATCATTCCAAAAAGTACTTTTAAGTGATAACTTACGATAAAGGACAACAAAAATTTAGTTTATAGTTAGCATTATGTACAAAAGAATTTAAAAAATATATATTAAATATTTTAATTAATATAATATATAATTACATAAAAGCAATAATATTGATAGGAATATATGTGCTTACAAATTAATGAAAAACACTATCAATTCTTGAGAAAATAACAAACTAGGTAGTATAATTGCATTATGTTACTAATTATATGCATGCACGCCAAAAAAATATAAATAAAACTATAAATTAGAAATCATACAATATTGATGTAAGGGTTGGCTATATGATTTACAGTATCCATCACAAGGTGATAGAGATTTTTGTGTTTGGTAGACTGCTTTCTTGATGTTTAAAATACAGATTTGATGTGAAATTGTGAATTAAGGCATTGTAGGCTGCAGAGGTTAAAAGGGTGCGTTAGCAGCTTTAATAGACGAACTTGTTATTCGGATTCCTCCGTTGTTTCCTTTTCCTTCCGCACCTTTTTTTCCTGTTTATAAGAAATAGTTTATGCCACTCGTATTGCATATAAATGTGAAAGAATTTTTTTCAATCTTCCGAAAATCCCATCAAATGTACAAAGATTTTAAGAGTTACTTGAACCAATGGCTCAGCTCAACACTCTAAAATCAGGTAACCTAATTGAGTACTTTTTGTACTGCCCTTGACATTGGGGTGGGGGTTTGGGGGGAGGGGGTGTAATACCTTCACATTGAAAATTGGGGTAGTTAAGTAATTTGAAAAAAAGAAGAGCAAACTAATAAAACAACACAAAGAAAGAAGAGAGAATACAAGTGGGCTTAGTCCATGAGAGAAGTAAAAGAGCTTCAGGAGAAGCTTTAGTTAGAAATGGTTTATGAGATTGAGAATTTAAAAGAATTGGAAGAAGTCTCGTACGCAAAAAATTGCACGGACGCCTTATTTGGTCGCCCCCATTTAATATATATTCATTTTAAATTATTTTTTTTAACTTGTACCCACTTTTTAAACAATTTCAGGCCTCTTTCATTTTCTTCTTCTCAAGATTTTCCACTCAACTACCGCTCACCTCCAAGCTTTCAATAGAGTATTTCAGAGGACTTGGTGTCACCCTTGTTAGTCCTCGATCGATTCGTTTTCGTTCTTGGAAATGTGATCGTCATCATTCTGAAGTTCAACAATTTCCTTTTTCATCAATCCCTGCCCCCCCAGTAGGGAAATTTTGCTTAAGAGTTCATAGTTAGATAGTCTAGCTTAGGCTAACTGCAAAATGCAGTATTTGAACAAGAAAATCGATTATATTTGAGAAATAATTAGCCTCAAGCTTCCTAAGCACTTCGATACCATCAATTAGTTTGTCCCTGTAGTTTGAGGTGAAATCGTAACTATATAAACAAAAATTTCAACTCCTAGAATGCTGAAGTTCAACAAATATAAACAAAAATTTCAGCTCCTAGAATGCTGAAGTTCAGCAAATACAAAACAAACTTCAACTCCTAGAATGCTGAAGTTCAGCAAATACAAACAAACTTCAACTCTTAGAATACTGAAGTTCAGCAATTACAAAACAAACTTCACCTCCTATAATGCTAAAGTTCAGCAATTACAAAACAAAAACTTCAGCCAAAACATGTTGTAGTTTTATTGAATTGAAGTTTGCCATTACAGTATGAACTAAAATTTTGCGTGATTGCCTTTGCAAGTCAAGCCAAACTTTAGGCAAAAACATCTGAAGTTTCGCTTTGATAAGGCTACACTTCACAAAACATTCTGAAGTTCAAACTTCAGACATAAATTTTTGCTACTTCAGGCCCATATGTCTGAAGTTACCCGAAAAGTGAGTATGGTTGCAATTTTTTTTGTAAAACGAGTATAAATTAAAAGGTGACCCAAAAATTAAGTATAGATGCAAATCCCCGTCTAGTACCGAAAAAGGAAAAATAAGCCAAAGACGAGATTTGGTGAAATTTTTTTCATCAACAAAGCATAAAACCCAGAAAATTGCTGGTGTATTTTTGTGATAAACTCCAGGTATTACATGTATTCTTTCTCCTTTAGAAACATAAGTAGCTTTATATACATAATTTCACATATGACTGAGTAAATATAGGTAAGATTAGATTCCGAGTTTTAACGAGAAGGTTAAAAGATTGGGGGAAATCCATAAGACTTTCCATGAATTACAGAGTATATTATACGAATAGGATAAAATTGATAGATTATGGTTTAGTTGAATTTCTCATATAATGGGTAAATATAATTTGGCGAATTGATGGTCAAATATGGAACGTTGAGAGTTGTGTATTCTAAATTAGTTATGGATTAGCCTAAACAAAGAAGTTAACATTAGATTAATATGATGTGATTATAGACTGATTGAAGGAGGTCCTACAGATTGCTTGAGGTGACCAAATTGAGTAATTTGGCACAAGTACTGTGAGTAGTAATTTTACCGCAATTTCTGTTTTCATAACCTGCATGGTTTATACAATATTTTGAAAGTAAAAGGTGTTACCGAATGTTTGAAATTACATGTGGGACAAGTCCTTTACTTGATATGGTACTGAATAGTTTACTTGAGATGTTTACAGTTATTTAAAAGGTTCTCACTGTTACTAGACATATTTTACTGTCACTTGAGATATGATTACCATTACCGGAATTTGGATTACATGATTTGATAAAGATTGAAATGCACTGTACTATTTTGAAAATACTTCCATGTGAATATTTAGTGTTTACAAAGAAAAGTATAAACGAGAGGAGACTTTGAAGGATCCCGTAGCTAAAAGACGGGTTCGTTAGGCCTGGTGTACCTTGTATTTACTGATTACTGAGTACAGTTATAGCCTCCGCTAGTGGGAAGGTAGAATTAGCATACAATTACAGTTTTCCCTCGAGTAGGGACCTACAATTATATTTGACTTCTTTTACAAAGGGGTCCACACAGTGATACAGATTATATGATCCTTTCTTGAAAATCTCCCAAACATAAAGATTTGCTATGACACAGTATTTGCCGAATTTATTACCGATTTGTTAAATCGATTTATGTTACAGGAAACACATGAATAAATTGATTATGTTTACCGTTTTGAAAGGGCATTTTATTTCTATGATAGTTTCTGATTATTATTATTATTATTATTCTGATTATTATTATTATTATTATTATTATTATTATTATTATTATTATTATTATTATTATTA
>ML355911.1:0-16820 GCA_005239505.1 Nicotiana paniculata | reverse complement strand
ACAAATTAAAAAAAAAAAATCTCCTGAACTACGTTCGACTTGATTCCGAAAGGATACGTAGGCAGCCTCTCCCTGGGGTTCAGTCACACCAAAATAAAAATTCACATTTCCCCAAGAGTTTAAGCTGGGGCAAGTGTTAAGATTCAGCAATGTGTCGCCGGAGGGGTTCCAAAGTTGTAATTCAATACAATTTCTTTGCATCAAAACCTTGTTCAAGTCCTTTCGATCAATCGACAAAGACGTCCAAAATGGGAGGATACAGTTGTTTGGAGCTGATACAAGCAATGAGAGAAATTAAAATGAGAGAGTCTTATCGGTGAAAACCCACATGGGAACTGTAAGGCGACGGTGAGTAGAGAAATTGAAAATGAGAGAGTCTTGTTAGTGAAAACTCGCAAAGAGCACTACAAGACGACGGTAAGAAGAGAAATGAGAGAGGTTAGTAGGTGAAAACCCGTAAAGGGCGCCACTAATCGAAAAGGATAATGGATCACTGATATGGACGCGGTCTGGGGCAAGGTTTCTCGATCTCGGGATAATAGTTGTGATGAATTTCTGAGAGTCCGACGGTTTACACGAATCAAACATCCAGTCCAAAAGGCATGTCATGATCATTGAAGTCTGCATGCACTCCAGATAAGTCCTTCTTTCCTTTCCCCCGAAAGGGATACTTTTTTGTTTAAATTCATTATCCATTATGTCGTTCATTTTTCTTTAAATCCCTTTCGGTCTAACTCTATCCTGAAACTAAGGAACCCTTGAAAGGATGGCAAAACTGGTTTACAGGGCTCTCATTTGACACGGGCTAATATGCGAAAGGCATCCAGCCTCGTTAGAAGCATCTAGTCGATCTCAACTGGCCATAGCGGCCGATACTCAAACTCAAAACCCTTGAAAGGAGGAAATCAAATTGAAGTGCCTATAAATGCGATTGAAGTTGAAAGGTTGAGCACCGCGTGGCTAACCATATTTGCAGGGTTTGAAAAGCCGAAATATCCCAAATGACCTAAAGTTACAGTTGGAAGAAAAGTCAGGAATGAAAAGCCAATAAAGGCGAAATAAAGTTGGAAAGGTTANCCCCCCCCCCCCAATACTCTTGAAATCCAAAAGGAAAGCAAGTGAAAGGCCTACAAAGGCAAAGAAAAATGTTGGGGTCCCACGTGACCGATCGCCATGGCAAAATCTGAAAAGCCGAGGCCCCCGGGATTAGAGATGAAACCCAATCCCCAGCAAGAAAAAAAGCAAGCAAGTGGTTGAGGTCTTCATCAAAAGAACTGAGATCAAACAGTTGAAAATCAAGTCCGCAAAACCAACCACCGTTTCAAACTAACAAATTATTCTTTGTTTGAAAATAGCAAACAGGTGCAAAAGCAACCGTGCAAAAAGAAGGTGTGATCAAAAGGAATTGCGCAAGAGCTAGAAGGAGCTCTGCAGCATTGACTCCAAAGAAAGGGAAGTTTCCTCCAAAAATCTTTTCCCGCATATGGATAACAAAAAATGTAGTTGAATATGATGCAGCCCTAAAGTATCATAGGGTCCTCAACCCCTAGCCAAACATTTTCCAACCGAGGATATCAAAGTCCTCAGTTGATGCCGACATAGGGTCCCGCACCCAAGCAGACACCGGCATAACCTGGTGATATCTTCTTTTTCTGACAACAGCATAACATGTTGATCACTTCCTTTTCCAGGCAACAGCATAACCTGTTGACCTTTCTAGACACCAGCATAACCTGGTGATCTTCCTGACAACAGCATAACCTGCTGATCATCCTCAGACACTGGTATAACCTAGTGATATCTTTTCCCCAGGCAACAGCACAACCTGTTGGCCTTTCCAGACACCAGCATAACCTGGTGATCTTCCTGACAACAGCATAACCTGTTGACCTTTCTAGACACCAGCATAACCTGGTGATCTTTCTGACAACAGCATAACCTGTTGATCATCTCCTAACACTGGCATAACCCGGTGATCTCTTTTTCAGGCAACAACATAACATGTTGACCTCCAAGACACCGGCATAACTTGGTGATCTTTCTGAAAACAGCATAACATGTCGATCATCTCCTGACACTGCCATAACCCGGTGATCTCTTTTCCAGGCAACAGCATAACCTGTTGACCTCCCAAACACCAGCATAACCTGGCGATCCTTTCCTAAACAACAGCATAACCTGTTGATCATTTTCTGACATTGGCACAATCCAGTGATCTGTTTCCGGCAACAGCATAACCTGTTAACCTTTCTAGACATCGGCATAACCTGGTGATCTCTTCAGACAACAGCATAACCTGTTGATCATTTTCTGACATTGACATAACCCAATGACCTTTTCCCCAGCAACAGCATAACCTGTTGACCATTTTCTGACATTGGCATAACCCAGTGACCCCTTTTTTCCAGAAACAGCATAACCTGTTGACCTTTCCAGACACCAGCATAACCTGGTGATCTCTTTCTTGACAATGGCATAACCCATTGATCCTCCCCCCCCCCCCGACGTCGGCGTAACCTGGTAATTTCTTGACGACAGCATAACCTGTCAATTCTCTTCATAGGATCTCCAACCCCTAGTTAATTTTACCTTTGGGCATAAGGTATCCACTCCCTAGTCTACAATAACGTCGGGTGCACTGTTCCAGGCTTTTCATTTATTTTCAATAATAAAGTAGTATAGATTTCCTTACAATAACTCACGAAATTTTCCTAGTGAAAACTGGGGCAGAAGATTTTGTTCGTTCGCTTTTTGATTGTGCAGATAACCTTTGTTAGGACATTGGACTCGAGACGACCAAAAGAAGAAGTTTCGATCTAGAATAATAAAACAAAAAGAGAAGGGAATATTGAATCCAAAGTGCAGAAAACGGGGAAGACATGGACTATTCAAGACGAGATTGAAATCATCTGTTCGGCACATCCTGCCTTGATCCGAAGAACGATAAGACGAAACCAACACCTGAGGCGAACAAGCGTCAAGATCTAGGTCAGAGTCAGCTGAAGATCAAGACTCAAGACCACGTCTTAGATAGGAATGTTGTAACTAACAGCTGATAGGTTTAGTTAGTTTGTCATTTTGATTACTTTTGGTGTAATAAGGAGATCAGTAGCAGTAACAGCAACCGCCGCAGTGAAACCACAGTTACTCGGTAGTCCCAGCTACCAAAACTTCCAGAACTATACTGACCTGATTCCTTTATAGCCAAGGATATGTAGGCAACCTTTGAAGCAGGGGTCAGTCAAACGTTTCAAAAACGCTTCACAATGGAACGTACAAATGGGCAAGAAATTGCTCATGGTTGCTCACTTTATCTTTGCCCGAAAACTCTTCATGTTCTCGAACAAAGAGGGGCAGCTGTGAGCACGTGATTTTTTACCTATCGTATAATCCTATAAATCTCACTAAACTAATTAGTTATACGGATTTTTATTGAATTTTAATATTTGCAAATTTATTTCTATACATTATATATCCATAATCCGTCATTTAAATTCATAAATAATTTAAAATGGCATGATTAAGCACGCAACCTTAGTTATCATTTAAATAAATCTATTTGTTTAATATAAAGTATGTTAATGTTAATGTCTTGATTTGATTATTTCTTTTTAACAAAATTGTGAAACTTGCCCTTTAAGTGTTTAGAAGTTTTAAATTAATTGCTTCACTCTTAATTAACTTATAATTTAACTTTAATTAGTCAAATTGAGTTTAGAATTAATTACGACATTTTTCTTACGTGTTAACATAATTAGAGTTAATTAACTAGATGTAAAATAGGCAAAATTCGGACACGGGCTAGAATTGCCCAGGCCCAAAATCCCTCTCATTACCCGCATTGACCAGGCCCAAATACCCCACAACCCGCATGACCCCTCCATAACCCAAACGATGGCGTTTAGAATAAGTAAACTAATCCCAGTTGTTGATCTTTTCAGATCCAACGGCTGGGAACTAATTATTTATTTAATATATATATGTCTGAACTGAACCCCACCCCCCTCATTCCACCAAATTTTAACCCCCACCCCTTCTGTCTCTATCCTCTCTCTGAAGTCTCCGTCGGCCTCCGCCGTGTCCCCACCCATCTCCGCCGACCGAAAATCGCCTGCCGGCGGCGGAGCTTCTCCAAACCAGCCCAAACTTTTACTAGGCGATCACCATCATCTCCTCTATCACCTCTCGTTGCTAGTTTCCCTAAAAAACCAATCGATTTGCATCAAATTCAGATCTAAGAATTTGAAAACCCAAAAATTACTCCCCAGCAGATTTAGAGTCACTCAACGGTTCAGACCTTCATGGGTCGATTGCTCTTGACTAGGGCAATCGATTCATGAGGGTTTGATTAATTTTCAAACCCTACCGGGGTCCGGCCAAGGTCCAGCGACCTTCAACTTTTCCGGCCAAGTTTCCTTCAACTGGTACTTCCCCGTTTCTGATTTCTCTTCTGTAAAAAATCATCATGAATATGTCATCGTTCTAAATCCATATTTGTTTGTTGTCTTTCACTGTTTTCCATATTTGTTGCATTGAATCGATCAAGTGTGAGTATTCATGTCTCGTGTGTTGAATCCGCACAATAGTTTGATTATGTTTTCATTATTTGAATATTGATTAATCAGTTTACGAATTCTTGTGGTAAAAGATTCTGGATTTTATTTTAAAGACCGAATCTCATGTCAATCATTTTTTTTAGGTTGTTTCAGTAATTTCTTTTCTTTCTTTTTTTTTCTCCCTTTCTGTTTTCTTCGTCTATCCTCGTTCATTGTTTGACTGTTACTATCCTGCTCTAGATTGACTAAGAAGAATTTAAAATGAAAATTTTTTTGATCTTGATTAGAGCAGTGTTATCATGTATTGCGATTTGAATTAGACGATTGAACTGAAACTAGATAATAATTAGAACAGTGTTATCATGTTATTATGATTAAAACTGTGATCGAGTTTACCTATCTAGATAATAATTTGGAATTGCTTTGGGCTGATTGGACTAAAACTTGATCTCCGCCTTTCTTTGCTTTGATTGTTGATTCTGTTTAGTGTTAAGTGAATATCAATTTAGGATTCCTTCCTAATTGTGTCATGCATAAAAGCTATTAGCTCTTTTAGGATTATTAATAGTTAATCTGAACCAGTGCAGGGCCATGAATTAACTTAGTTCAATCCTAAACTCAAGGCTGCCCTAATTAGTGATAACCTCCTAAAATACATTTGTTTAACTAGTTTAACTTAGGTTGATAGTCTCTTAGACAATTAACTATGTCTCTTAGACAATTAACTAAGTATTAAAAATTTGTTTAAGATAATTAATTTAGGTTTCATTAACTGAACAAATCATTTAGCCTAAGTTAAGAAAAATGAGTTGACTAACCTTAATTAAGCCTAGTTAAACTGATCGATTAATTAATTTAAACCTAGGTTTAATAATTAGTTAAGCCTCTGATTTTAGGTAATCAAATTGGATTAACTTAACTAAATCAGTAAGTTAAGGAATTAAATTGATTGACCTACCTTTTTTTTTAACTTAAACATAGATAGTTAGTATGAAAACTATCTTTAGGTATTTAATCAATTAACCTTTAACTAGTTTGACTCAACCATAATTAAGAACAACTCATAGCTGACTAAAGAATATAGCTAGGGTTAGGTAACTAGAGTTAAACAATAACCCAAGTGAGTTTAACCTTGATTACCCAATGGTAAATTCAGGGACTCCAAGGGGTACAACAGGTAATGTAGATTAGGAAATAAGATTTTTAAGGGTAGAAAGGTCTTTTCTAAGCTGGAATGTTCTGGAAAGGAGCATCTGTCCCAAAAGGATAGGGTGGACAGCTGTACATGTATCTTCTTCAGCCTAATGAATTAGAAATATACCAAAGGATATCCTATTCCCAAGCCTCCTATAAATAGACCCCCCTCCCTTTAGACAAGGGGAATTTTTTTGGATACTAAAAAAGAACATTCTTTCAATTTCTCTTAGTTGCTAATATATTCTGAAAATACATAAAGAATCAAAATATTTTCTGATTCATAAGCAAAAAATTTCAAAAAAAAAAAGTATTAGTAGAAAAACAAAGAAGAAATCTGATTTCCCTTGGAATCAAGTTCATAGATACATGGTCTAGTTCTCAGCTTCTGCTACTTTTACTTTAGACTCTGATTTTGGGAGTTTTAAGAATTCTTACTCAAGAATTCTGGATCAATTCTTGCTGGGCTACTGGATTTTCTTTGGGTTTCTGTTTGCTGCTGTTGATTTCTCTTCCTTCTTGCTGTTATTGTTCATACTTGACCTTTATTTGGTCAAGTCTCTTTGCTGTTTTTCTCTTTTAAGGTATGTATCAGTTCATCTCTTCTTAATGAAATTTTTGGACTAGAATCCTCAGTTTCTGCTCACTGTGTAAAACTGGCTGTTCTTGATGAATGAAGTTACTGTTTCTGTTTTGTTAGATGTGACTGTGTAGATGTTTATTGGAATGATAATGACTCTGTGAGTGTGATGGGTAATGTCTGATGTTATTATTTCTCCTGTTGGTGCATGATTGTTTGCTAAGATTATATGTATATAAATGTGATAAGTACTCATGGTCCTATATTAGGAAACGAGCTGCATTAAGGTGTTGAATATGACCTTTTCTATGGTCAGATTCCAGCAATAAGAATGCAGAAATATGCTTTCGATTGAGTCTTTTTGGTCAATAAAGAGATTCAATAAGCAAGTCTCTAGATAGTTTAGGATATTGGCATTAGGGTAGATGAATATGACTTCTTAATAGTCAAATTCACCCCTTAGTAGTGCACAAACATTAGTATGGTTAGCTGAAGTTTACCCATTTAAAGGGTATAAAATATGTAACTAAGAAAGGCATTAGAGTGAGGAATTTGAACCTTTGATTGGTTAGATTCATCCTCTAAAATGCTTAATTGAGCAAGCCTCTATATGGTTTGGAATTATGTTGAGTTAACACTAGCGTAGATGAATCTGACTTCCTAATAGTCAAATTCACCCCATTAATAGTGCATAACAGTAGTTTAGCTTTGCTGAAAATTATCCTTCAAAGGATATAAGTGTGTAATGAGAAGGAGCTTTAGGAAAGTGGATCTGAAGTAACAAAATAGTCGGATTCACTCCTCAAAATGCCCATAGTAGTCAAAGTATTTGAATAAATGCTTGCTAAAATTTATTGCATGACATAAAGATGACTGTTAAAGAGTCTAAACAAAGTGATATCACTGGGTTTGAATCTAACCCTTTCTATGGTTAGATTCAGTCCATAAAAAGGCATGAACATATTTTTTTCTCTTATAGCATCACTAAGTTTGAATCTAACTTTATTTTGTGGCTAGATTCATCTCACAAAATTCCCAAAGGTCTGTCGTTAATACTGTCCAAGTACGGACTTATAATTTTAGATTAACATTGAAAAATGCAGGTTTTAGTCTTTGAAGTACATGTTTGCTGGCTTGCACAGGAGCAGCAACTAGTTTTGTTTTCCCTTCTTTATTTTTCCTATAGTAAAAATAAGTATTACTATGGTTTAGGAATAATGTAATAGTAATAGCATATTTACAGTCTTCTATATACATTTCACCTTTTTTCAGTTGTAAATATTGACTGAACTATATAAAATTTATGATCAGTTATATTTTTCTTAATTCTGAACCGTTTATTACTATAGTAGTTATGGTCCAGACCTGCCAAGGTCACCCGAGCTGGGCCAGACTCGTAAACATGGCCCAATTGAGCCTGATAGTGTCTGAATTTCAGGTTATGGGGCCTAGAATGTTAGACACATTAATTGTGTTAAGCAATCTGTAACCAGTCCTTTTCTCTTCTGTTGTCAATTAGCATGAGAAATGTTTTCATTCACGAAATCCGCTGTAAATTTCTCACTACTGAACACAAATGGGTTTTCAAATCGATTATCAATTTGGGTCGTGACATATTGTAAAATTTTAAGTAATTTATGGTAGGCTAGGAGCTTACGTTTTAGCTATATTTTGCACTATAATTACTGCACTTTATTCATTTTTGAACCTAATTATTACTTTGTACGTATTATATATGTTATGTTGTGTCGGATGTGATTTCGAGTTGAGAAGCAAGTTTGGAGCTAAAACAGATGAATTGGAGCTTTGAAGTCTGAGTACAAGTCCAAGGAATTAAGTTGAGATCGTGTTTGGGGTTCGAGGACCAAGTCTGGATATCAAATATTGAATAAACTCCTAAGCACGAAAAAGTGCACTAATGCGCAGCATGGCGCGCCGCGGGGCGTGCTGTGCTAGTACAATTTTCCTGCAGAGTGACAAAATTAAGCCTCTGAACTTTTCCACTAATACGGTGCATAGTGCGGTGCGTGGGTGGAATGTTAGTACACACTAGTGCCCAACTTTTCCCACTTCGGCTTAAAAATGGTAGTTTGATCCGGGCCCATTCCTACATGATATAAATACATCAGAAACATATTTTTAAAGGGGCTTTTGACGTACAGAGGATTGAGAGAGCATTAGAGACTTCAAGACACAATATTTTATAATCCTTCCATCAATTCAATACGCGTCTTTTGATTGTCATGTTGGATTAATGTTTCTTATTCTTTAAATCTACTTGTAATGACTTGTTCCATTACTATGGAGTAGTTTACCTTAGGGTTTGACATGATTTGGTGACTTGATTGTTGTTCATGGATTTAACTCGTGTTTAATTGCTTGAATTAGTCAGAGGAGCTTTAATCTTAGTTGTGATTTTATTTTCTATCTTGTTTAATAGAAAGAAGAACACTTTATTGAATATTATTATAACATATGCCTTAATTTATTTTGGTGATACTTTAAAGTAATATAGTTTGAATTAAGATTGTGAAATATTCGCGAGAAGTTTCTCTTAGACCATTCCTACCAACAGATTCTTGCATATCTTCATTGTAATTCACATTATTTTATTTGAAAGGTTTAGGTTTAACCAAGAGAGGAATCTAAATCAGAAGAGTAAGATAATAACTTGTTAAATCAGAAGAGTAAGATAATAACCTTAAAATGAATTTAAATAGAGTTAGATCCTAGATAGCAATCTTGCACCTATCTAGTCATGACCCATCCTTCTCATATTAATAGTTAACCGTCATAGCTCAGTTCTCATTATCTCAGATCAATTCTACTTAGTCATAATCTTAGTTTAGTTCATTAATCATAGTTGTAAGCCACTCCAAATCAAAGTGTTAATCATCTTGAATAGCAAGTAAGCCAGAAATTATTCGAACATTATTTAAATTCAATCCCTATGGAGATGATATTTTTCTATACTATTTTTGACTAGCGAGCTTCAGGTTTAAACGTCCGTTTTGCACTCGTCAAATTTTGACATTATTGTCGGAGATTGGCAATCAATAGTGTTTAAAATTATTTTTGGAGCTAATTCGGGAATTAGATATCTTTTTTTTCTTTAACTAGTTAACTTGTCATCAACATCTCCTTTGTAGTACCTGATAAGTACCAGGGAAAAAGCTTGAAGAAAATATTATTGAGGTTGTACTCAAGTGCTATGAAGATAGAGTATAACCAACCCAAGAAAACAGTTGCAGAGTTAGAAGTTGAACACTATCATCTGATATTTTCTTTAAATATAGTAGAAATCATTTATGGGTTGATTGTCAAGCAGGTAAGTATTCCTCCTATATGGTTCATCTTTCAAAAAAATCTTGCGTTGTTTCTAGTCATCACAGGTATGAGTTTTCATATGGCCACAATCTTAACTCTTGATTGAATGAATAACCATATTATGAATGGAATGATAGCAAAGTGAAACAACTACCTCAAGAGGAGAATAGTAATTTAGAAGAGCCTATGTATAAGTGCATATATAGTGTTGAAGAGAGATTTATATAAAATGATGAAGCTATTAAGAACCTAACAACACAAATGAGTCAATTAGTAAGTATACTTTCAGAGCGCCCATTGCATTGTGATGGTAAATATATGAAGGAGATACCCTGTGAGAATAAGCCTACGTAAGAGGTAGAGCACCTGGAGATAGAAGTTGATATTCTACAAGAATACTCTAATTCAATTAAGATGATTAAGGATGAGACGTTGGTTGATTGTGAAGCAACAGAAGACGAGTTCAAACCCTCTATCGGTGTTCCACATTTACTACTAGTACTAGAAGAGAATGAGAAACAATTAGTCTTATACATACCAGAGGAATATTACCATGACATTTCTTCTTTGTTTTTTTATTCTAACTTGATCATGTGGATTTTATGTTTAGGGATCTACAGAAAGATGCATGTATTAATCATGTAAAATAATGCAAAAAAAAGTTGAGGTAGACCTCCGTAAATAATCCCAAAGATTAAAAATAAGGAATGAATTCAGAACAAGGGGTTGAATTCGTAAGTTCTCGGAAAAAAAAATCAGGGAGTTTCCTCTCTTATTTTTTACTTGTGTGTCATGGGGATATTAAACAACTTGAAGTTTGGGGTGAGAGATGGAAATATATGTATATTCTTTTATGTCATGTGTTTTTCGTCATTATTGTTTATGAAAAAAATTAGACTTTTTCCGACGATAAATCTCTTCGACCATTTTCTTGAGGGATTAAAGTTGAAAAAAAAATCAGAATTTAAAAAAAAATTGAAAAATAATAATATATATTTTATATTTTTTTACTTTATCATGTAGTGTAACAATTCCCCTTTGATTTTCCTGTCACGACCTGCCCTAGGGCCGCGACAGATAACCGACACTAAGTGTCGATCATCACTAAACTTGTTGATAATCTACTAATCATTAATATAAACAGATAAACTGAACAAGCATAAGCATAGCTAATAAGAACTGTACAATATGGAAAGTTGACAATGCTAACACAAGCTGAAATATAAAAATATACTAACTGCACAGGTGCATATCTACAGGCCTCTAGGAGTGCTGAGCTAAAAAAGTACTGGACGGAACATGTCCCTGTCCTACCCAAACTAGTTGATTGTACACATACTAAAAGATAAGTAACTCTGGGAGTAAGCAAAGTGACTCAACAGCTGGTGGATGGCCTACTGATGTGGCTCATACGTTGATCTATCTATACCTTCGCGACATGAAACACAGCATCCCGGAAGGGAAGTGAGTACAATATGTACAAAGTATGTAGGGTGGAAAGCATATGTAAAGCATATGAAAGTATGACTGTAAGATGGAAATCTGAATATAAGCTAAAAAATAAACAAGGGTCTAAACTAGCAACTAATCTGGAACTGAACCGAAGTTTAAGCTGAAATTGTGCGGAAACTGAATAACTATCTGAACTGGTACCTATCTGGTGTTATAGGCTATATCCCCCCAATCAGGTAACTGTAAGACTAAACTATGTATAGTCATGCAATGAAAACTATAGCTATATACACGTATATAACATGCATGACTGGTGTTATGAACTATATTCCCCTAGCAGGTAAATATATAATCAACAGGACCGTCTGGTGTTATGGGCTATCTCCTCCAACATATATCAATAGGCCTCGCTAGCGTTATGGGCTATCTCCCCTCAGCATATAATCAATAGGCCTCGCTAGTGTTATGGGATATATCCCCCCCCCAGCATAATCAATGTAAGCACGTATGAGGCATAACACATATGGCAACATCATATGGACTCAAGAGATCATGAAGGAAACCAAAACGGAATTACAAACGTAATCTGACGCTCATCGTTCATAAGTCGGACGGAGGATCCTATCCTCATTTTAGGGATAAATTGAGTATGTAAATGAGATACTAAGATTAATTAACTCATTAGGATCCCTCTATAATCAATTTAGAATTAAGGAACTCAAGATCTGTCCAACCTTTGGAATTTCCAAAAATTTCGGTAGAATTTCCCTAAAAACTGGATGATCCCCAAAAACAACAGCAAGCACCACAATATACATGGGATGTATAACTTTCCAAGATTATAACATCAAATTAACGTATATACATTTATCCACAATAGTGCCAAACGATCTACAAAACGGAATTAT
Source organism: Nicotiana paniculata (assembly GCA_005239505.1). Classification (NCBI taxonomy): domain Eukaryota; kingdom Viridiplantae; phylum Streptophyta; class Magnoliopsida; order Solanales; family Solanaceae; genus Nicotiana; species Nicotiana paniculata. The sequence goes on along the minus strand of ML355911.1, from coordinate 4,803 downwards.
GAACGTAATGTTGGCTCGTAGTGGCTAACTTGTAACATGAAAATTCAAATATTGTTTAGGAATAATCTAAGAATAAACATGCGAAAATTAAGCTTATATAATATTATATGAATCTGTTAGGATTATATGGGGTTCAGGTATACATAAAAACATCAAAGGAATGGAACAAACGAAAGTCCAGATGGCATAGGCCAAATGGGTGATTTGCCATTTTGTTTTTGTTGTGTTTTGAAGTTCCAACCTAAACTATTTTCTTTCATAATTCAAATAAGTAATTGAATAATATACAAGGATACAATACATGATGACATTTCCCTTGAACAATCCTTAAAAGATTAATAAGAAATGCTAAAACATAGCTAAACCAAATTATGCCGAAAATAAAACGAAAACCCTACATACCTCTTGTGTTGTTGCTTCCAGACCTTGTTCCCTTTGATTCACACTCTTAATTATTCTTTTATAACAAAAATAAAGAGGTGAAAATCTTCGTTAGACATGAAGTTCTTTCCAAAATACGATTTATAAGGAGAAAGGGGGATGGCAAAGTCCTACATATGTCTTAAGGATCGCGTTGATGTGTTTGCATCTTGATTTTGAGTTGCGGATGATGGAATTACTTCAAAACCCTAAGAATGTATTTATAAGATCTAGAGATAGTTTTAAAGTCTTATTTGGGTCTAAATGAGGCGTATATACGAAGGCTACAACTTTATATATCAAGATAATCCTCAAACGACCTTGTGGGTCCCAAAGGGAGTTGCTTGCGCAGCCTCGCGAAAACGCGAATATCTGTCCACACCAATGCAGTATAGATGAATGATTTAATGAATTAGAAACTAGACTCATATATATTCAATTTGATGGTCTGATAACCCCATAATTAGAAGTACATTGAGTGAAAAACTCAGTAACATTAAACCTAAATTTTAAATAAAATTATAAATGTAACTTGCGACAACTTTTGACGACTTTTGCTTCATAACTTGTTTGACTTCAAAACTTAACACACGACTATAATACGACTAAAATACCTCATAACATCACCTCCTTATCATTTTAATCATCCTAGTATCACCCCTAAACTACGGGTTATAACATTCCCAACTTGCCAACTTTTGACGAAACTTATTTTCTTTGATTCGCTTAGCTTCTAAACCTTCCAATCCTCCTTGTTCTTGCAGTTCATGATCTTAAATATTTGTAACCTCCAAGGTAACATGATTAGCTTACTTTATGTACTTTAAAAGATGATATAATTTTCAAGCATACACCAACTGACTTATGACGTACTTTTTACGTACGAAAATATGGGGTGTAATTCTTTATGCTACGATTTTTTTCCAAGGATTTTACTTGAACCGAGTGTAGTTAGTTTTTTCTTGTCTTAGAAATAAACACTATTGTATGTTAGTTCTAATTGGAGTTAAAATTTCTTGTGACTCTTAGGCTCAATTCTTGACTCATGTAGAAGTGGTTAAAATGCTTGATTTTGCTTAATCGCATTGACTAGAGAGTTGGGATAGATCCAATCCTGAGTGAGTTATGTGTCAATGTGTGTGTGAGTTATTTGTTAAAAATTTTGTGCTTATACTTAATGTCTAGAACTTTACCCAAATGTGTGCTAAACAAAATGGTAGTCTTGTTCAGTCTAGGAAGTGATATAGACATTTATTTGTTGAGCCAGATATATGCTTTTGATCCACCTAATTATTGTGTATCCTAGTTAGCCCATTTGTACCTATAATCCTGTTTCTTTGGCAACTACAATACAAGCCTAACTCCCTTTATTTGAATTGACCATCTTTTTGAACCTTTAACCTCTCTTAAGCACTTGAAGTTTTTATGAGATTGTTAAAATCTAAGTGGATGTATGGTTGGATTTTCGAGGGAAACTTAGAAAAAATGGTAAAAGGTGCATTGTTTGAAAAATATTGTGAGAGCCACTTGTAGAGAATTGAAAAAAAAAAAGAATTTTCCTGAATCATGACTGTCAAGATGTATCATCTGGGTGCTACCAAGATGTATCAGGACTTGAAAACATTATTGAAGGAGAAGGATATAGTTGCATATGTAGCTCGATATCTAAATTGTGAACAGGTAAAGTACCAGTATCAGAGACCTGGTGGTTCGCTTCAGAAGTTAGAGATTCCCGAATATAAGTGGAAGCGTATCACTATAGATTTTATTGTTAGATTCCCACGGACTCAGAGGAAGTTCGATCCGGTATGGGTCATTGTGGACAGGCGGACCAAGTCAGCACATTTCATTTTTGTGGCAGTTTCCTATTATTCAGAGCGGTTGGCTGAGATCTACATCCGCAAGATCATCCATTTTCATGATGTCCCCGTGGCTATCATTTCGGATCGAGGTACGCAGTTTACCTCGCACTTCTGGATGGCAGTACAACATGAGTTGGGCACGCAGGTTGAGTTGAGCACAATATTTCATCCCCAGACAGACGGACAATTCGAGCGCACTATTCAAATATTAGAGGATATGATCTACGCATGTGTTATAGATTTCGGGGGTTCTTGGGATCAGTTCTTGCCACTTGCGGAGTTTTCCTACCATAACAGCTACCAGTTGAGCATTCAGAGGGCTCCTTATGAGGCATTATACAGGAGGCGGTGTCGTTCGCCAGTTGGATGGTTCGATCCGGAGGAGGCTCGGTTGTTGGGTGCAGACTTGGTACATGATAACTTGGATAAGGTCAAGATTATTCAGGATCGACGTCGTACCGCTCAGTCTAGGCAGAAGAGTTATGCCGATTGTAGAGTTTTTGATGTTGCATTCATGGTCGGAGAGAGAGTTTTGCTCCTGGTTTCACCCATAAAGGGTGTGATGAGGTTCGGAAAGAAGGGAAAGTTGAGCCCTAGGTATATTATACCCTCCAAGTTTCTTGAGAGAGTGGGTGAGGTGGCTTACAGGCTCGCATTGCCACCTATTTTATCGCAGTCTATCCGGTGTTCCATGTGTCCATGCTTCGGAAGTATCACGGTGATTTGTCCCATGTGTTAGATTCTAGCTCAGTCCAATTGGACAAAGATTTGACTTATGAGGAGGAGTCGGTGGCGATTCTAGCCCGGCAGGTTCGACAGTTGAGGTCAAAGAGTTATCCTTCATTTCGAGTGTAGTGGAGAGGTCAGTCGATCGAGGTAGCCACCTAGGAGTCCTAGTCGGACATGCGGAGTAGATATCCACACCTTTTCACCAGTCCTGGTACTTTTCTATGTCTGTTCGAGGAAAATTTTTTGTTTTAGAGGTGGAGAATGTGATGACCCAATAGGTCATCTAGAGTTTTAACCTTTAATTTTGTGTTTTGAAACCTTAAAGAGCTCATTTTTAACTTCCTTGATGTAACGACCCGACCGGTCGTTTTGAGCTCTAGCGCATCGTTCAGCGGTTTGAAGTCGTGAGCAGTTCCATTTTAGGTATTATGACTTGTAGGTGTGGTCCTAATTGAATTTCGGGAAGTTTAGAGTTGATCTGGAAAGAAAATTCTCATTTTAGAAGTCTTAAGTTGGAAGAATCAACTAAGATTGGAATTTTGAGTAAACAACCTCCGAATCGATATTAGAAGGTTCCAGCAGGTTCATATGATGATTTTGGACTTGGACGTATGTCCGGATCGGGTTTTGGATAACCCGGGAGCGTTTTGGCGTATATTGTGGAAGTCAGCATTTTTGAAGAAATTTCCTAAGTTTGGCCTGAAGTGCATTTCGGTGATATTGATGTCTGTTTGGGATTTCGAGTCTGGGAATAGCTTCGCATGGTGCTTCTGGAGTTGGGAGCGCCATCGGAAGTGAATTTGGATGTCCGTAGGCATTTTGGAGTCATTTGGCTAAAGATAGAAATTTGCAGGTTTTTGAGAAATCTGATCGGAAGTGGAAATTTTGATATCGGGGTCAGAATTCGATTCTAGAAGTTAGAGCAGGTCCGCAATGTCGAATATGACTTGTGTGCAAAAATTTGAGGTCAATCGGACATGATTTTATAGGTTTCAGCATTGAATGTGGAAGTTTGAAAGTTCTAAGTTCATTAAGCTTGAATAGGGCTGCGATTCGTGATTTCGGCATTGTTTGATGTGATTTCGAGTCTCGACTAAGTTCGAATGAGGTATTGGGTCTGGTTGGTAGTTTTGGTTGAGGTCTCGGGGGCCTCGGGCGTGTTTCGCATGCTCAACGAGTTGATTTTTGCCTTGAGAGGGTTGCTGGTTTTCTGGTGTGAGTGTGATGCGAGACTAAATTGCATAGTTTAACATGTGATATACCTTACATTTTATGCGCATTAATGATAAAATTACACTTGTTATGTGCTTAATGGAGTTTATTTCATGTGTAGGTGAAGTGGAGATGGAAACGGAGCTAAAAGGATGCAAATACGTCGAAAAATACGCGAAAGGAGACACCCGGGCGATAGCCGGGCGACAGAGCCAAACAGCCAGCCCTACCTGGCGTTAGCCAGGCGTTAGGGCTGAAACGCCAGCCCTTTCCTGGCGTTAGTCTCCAAACGCCAGGGTCCCCAGTTCGGCCAGAAATCGAGTTTTGACGGGTTTAAGTGTTTCCCAAGTGAAATAGACATCTCCTACACAGTTAGGGTTGACCCTAAACCTATTAATAGACTCCTTAAACACAATTACAAGGGATTTTCGTGAATCAAAGTAGAGAAGAGAATACAAGGAGAAAATTCCATTGAAGTGCAAGAACATTGAGATCTACATCTAGTATTTCTTACTTAATATTTCAATTATGCAATTTCTTGTAGTTTTGTTTCTTCTAAACATGAGTAGCTAAGTTTTTA
>MDKI01034246.1:0-29069 GCA_005239505.1 Nicotiana paniculata | reverse complement strand
AATGTTAATTGAGTGGAAAAAATCTATGTTTAAAGAAGAGATTGACTTGTTACAGAATACGCAATCAACAACTGTCACGATCCAAATTCTCCCTCTGTGAATTGTCGTGACGACACCTAATCTCTACGACTAGGTAAGCCTAACACTTTGCGAAAATAAAATGAAAGCATGAATATTACCAACTAACAAAAACAATAATTTAAATAAGTAATTGAGATGCCGCTCGGCATATACAGTTATCAACTCTCAACATATATATAACACTCCCAAGAGCCGGAACACCTTAAGTCACAAGATTTTACGAGTCCTAACTATTTTATACATCACTGTATACAGTTAAAATCGGAGAGCCCAATTTTACTGTCACCACGACGCTCAGAAGGCTCGAAAGTTCAAGTTTTGGCATCAAGGAGTCATATCGAAGTCCCTTGACCTCGAGGCAGTGAAAATCGAAGATCGACGTAGAAAGGGGGGAGACGTCCGAGGGGCACGTGGTTAAAGCTGACAAAATATAGAAAATAGTACAAGTCCGTACCGTGGCACTAAATGGCTATACCAACCCCATTTATTACACATGTACTATGTTGGGATTCCCCCCTCATATATAAAGGGGACCCTTGTCTCTTTTTAACACACATGATACTCAATATACAAGAACAAAAACATCCTCTTACCTTTAACTACAAACATTCTGTACAATTGCTCCTTCAATTTATTGCTTCTTATTTGTTGTGTTCTTAAGTTATTCTTCATTTATTACCTGTTATTGATCATAAATAGGCCACTCTTAAGGACTTCAGCACTGTTATATCATTGTCGATAGACCATTTTCAAGCTTCTAAAGCTCGACCTGGAGGCCCTCACCGACCACCCTTGAGACCGATCTCTCTGCTGCTCGGTTTGCATAACCTTGTTTCCTTTTGTTCTTATTTCGGTTCTTCACTTCACATTCAGTATCTACTACTTAATCGATTGGTATTAAAATATATCACGTATTTTTAGAACCACATAATCAAATATAATTTTAATTACCATTTTCAAGGTAAATACTTTGGTGCCCACTATGAAGCTAAAAATAATAGTGATTGTTTTAGTGCCGATTTTCTAAAAACACAAGTTATTCTTCACACTTTTTCTTGTCCAAGAATCTTCAATTTCAGGTAAGAAAATGTCTAACTCGGTAAATGCACACGAAAACAACGGCCTTGAGGACCATGGGGAGAACGGCGCAGCTACTTCAAGCACCGGTGTACCACTACAAAACTCTGAAGGGTAACTAGCGGAAATCCCCATCGATGAAGGTTCGCGCAACGCTCAGTACGGCGATATAAGCTCCCATAAAGATGGAAGTATACGCGAAAGAGACCGGCGTGAGGCACAGAGAGCCCCTGCTCATAGGGAGAGAGAAGTTAGCCTTCACGTCATTTTTGAGATGTTGCAAGCACAACAAGTGGCCATTGCTCAGCTGCAAAGCCATCAAAAAACTCCAAGCACGATGCCACCAGAAACGGCTCCTCGAGGTGTACAGGCACCGGAGAGGTCGAGCAACAACGGTTCAGCAGCCGACCCCACTATTATAAAGATGCTCGAGGACCTCACTAAAAGGGTCGAATCAAGCGAAAAGAAGATAGAGGCCAACGAAAAAAAGGTGGCAACTTATAAATCAAGGGTGAATCAGATCTTGTGCGCACCGCCAATTCTTAAGGGTGTAGATGCAAAGAAGTTTGTGCGAAATTCATTCCCATCGACTGCGGCTCTGAAGCCCATCCCGAAGAAATTCATAATGCCGGATCTCCCGAAATACAATGGGACCTCGGACCCCAATGAGCACATCAGTGCCTACACTTGTGCTGTGAAAGGGAACGGCCTAAGAGATGACGAGACCGAATCAGTTCTGTTAAAGAAATTTTGAGAAACTCTATCCAAAGGGGCCATGTTGTGGTATCATAACCTGCCCCCGAACTCGATAGATTTACTCACCATGATGGCGGACTCCTTCGTAAAGGCACATGCTGGTGCCATCAAGGTAGCTACAAGGAAATCCGATCTCTTCAAAATCAAACAAAGAGAGAACGAGATGTTTAGGGAGTTCGTGTCCCGCTTCCAATTGGAACGAATGAACGTACCACCGGTCTCCGACGACTGGGCGGTGAAAGCCTTCACTCAGGGCTTGAATGAGCGGAGCTCGATAGATTGAAGCAGCTGAAGCAAAACTTAATCGAGTACCTCACCGTGGTTTGGGTGGATGTACACAATAGGTATCAATCGATGATCAGGGTCGAGGACGATCAATTGGAAGCCCCCTCGGGCTCGGTATATCCTAGTAGAGTCTTAGCAAAGGAATCAAGACTTCCAGACAGAGAGATCCAAGACTGAACAAGGAAAGGTATATACCATATGTAGAGAATCATAGAAATATCCCAAGGTGCAACATACCTCGAAATGATCAAAGGATGGTCCGAGGCGTAAATCCTCGGGGACTTGTAAACAAAGCGAGGTTTGACAGGCATTCAAGGCCGATAGAAGCGCCCTGGTTATCTGAGTACAATTTCAACATTGATGTTTCCGATATAGTATCGGTCATAGGTAAAATCAAAGAAATCAGGTGGCCAAGACCCGTGCTAGCAGATCCCTCTCAAAGGAACCCCAACCTGATATTCGAATTTCACGGTACGCACGACCATAGGACCGAGGATTGCAGACAGCTCCGAGAAGAGGTGGCCCGACTGATTAGAAAAGGGCACCTTTGAGATCTTCTCCGTGACCGAGCCAAAAATCAGTTCCGGGAAAGAGAGGAAAACAAGAAAAATGAAATAGAATAGCCACATCACGTTATCCACATGATTAACGGAAGAGTCGAAGTCCCCCAGGGACCCATTTTCGAACGAACAAAAGTATCCATAACCAGAGAAGAGCGAACTTGGAGCCACATGCCCGAAGATGCCCTTTCATTCACCGAAAAGGACATCGAGACCTTGTCTCAACCTCACAATGACGCGCTGGTAATTTCTTTTCTTTTAAATAAAATTCAAATTAAACGTGTGCTCGTGGATCCAGGTAGCTCCGTCAACATAATTCGGTCGAGGGTGGTAGAGAAACTCGATTTGCTCGACCATATCGTGCCCGCCTCTCGTGTCCTGAATGGATTCAACATGGCGAGCGAAACAACGAAAGTGAAAATCACCCTTCCAGTTAGCGTGGTTGTACAACATAAAACACCAAGTTCCATGTCATCGAAGGCGACATGAGATACAATGCATTTCTAGGAAGGCCATGGATTCACAGTATGAGGTTGGTACCTTTCAACCCTTCATCAAATGATGAAGTTCCCCACAAAGGATGGAATAAAAATGGTGTACGTGGAACAACACGCAACAAAAGAAATGTTCGCAGTACACGACGTGGCGCCGACACCGTCACCTTCTACATTGAGGGAACCAAAAAACAAATAATTAGCCGAGTAAGCAATAACAAACCGCATCCTCGATGAACGATTAAAGGACCATACCGCATTCTTGGAACGAGTAACTGAAGCATATCGAGGCTTGAACACTACCACAATTAAGTACAACCCTCTCCCTTTTTCCTTCACATTTTACACTAACCCATGTGTAGGTGCCCAATTTAGAGAACCCTCCAGCTCGAAGGCCTTAGGTTTTAAAGCATGCGTTGTGCTTTTTTTCCCTCACGTAAAATTTTAACCCAAATGGGTTTTACTGACGAGGTTTTTAACGAGGAAACACCCATATGCTACCTGAGGAGAACTCACCAATTATCCAAGGCTTCTCTCCGATCAACCTCGAATACTGGGGGGCATCCCCCCGGGAGATCGCTAAAATATACTAAAGAGGGTCTCGACAGGAGAAAGATGTACTGGACCAAACGGTCGAATGAACCGTGTCCACATACAACAATCGAACCCTCAATGGTAAAAACATGTATAACTTTACCAAGTAATGGGAGAAGAATATTTCATCACAAAACATTTCATGTGTCATAATAATCTATTATTTTTACGAGGAGCGGCCCCAGCACCCAAAATTCACCGACCACTCGGGAACTGTCCTCGACAGTCATCCAATCGAGTCACCAAAAACCGAAGCCATAAGACCTTAGGGCCGGTAAATTCAAGCACATAAGCCCTCTATGAGACAATACCAACTCCAGCTCGGGGACTGCCCTCGAATGTAGGCTCATCAAGCTGTCTAACTCAAACCTGCAAGACATCAGAGCCGGCAACTTCAAACTCATAAGCCCTCCACGAGGAAACACCAAAGAACATAAGCCCTTCATGAGGCAATATCAAACTCTGGCTCATGCGCGGTCCTCGACAGTCGACTCATACCCATAAGACCTCAGGGTTGGAAACTTAAAACTCATAAGCCCTCCATAAGGCAACATCAAAATTGTATGACTTCAAGCAAGGCATGTACAAATTTATAAGACCATAAAAAGGCATCATCCCGATACCAAAGTCAAGGCTATATATCGAACTTATATGACCCCTAAAAAGGCATACCTTTGATATAGGCGCTGAGGCTATCTCACTCGAGTACTAAAAGTCTATGGCCAAATACAAATGACCACCGTCATAAGGGTCCGGACAAACCAAAAGCGACTCGGAAACGCCCGACTATCGCCATAAAATCACAGGCCTGTACTTACTTCAAAAATAATCGGTTAACGGTCGTACCGACCTAAAGCCTAAGATCCCAAGTCTCCAGCTACACTAAAGTTCATACCAACCTAAAGCGTAAGAGCCCGAGTCGCCACCTACTACAGGTCGTACCAACCAAAAGCGCCTAAGTGCCAATTTAAAAACCTAAGGGGCGATGAGATCGAGTCAAATCCAACTCGTAGTTTGAGCCCGAAACGGTTAATTTGAGTGCCTAAGGGCCAAACGTATAAAAGCCTGAGTCACCGACTACACCAAAGGTCGTACCGACCTAAAGCATAAGAGCCCGAGTCGCTAGCTACTATTCGTACTGACCAAAAATGCCCCAGGGACAATTTAAAAATCTAAGGGCCGATGAGTCGCCAGCCAAAGGTCGTACCGACCCTAATGAGTAAGAGCCCACGGGCCAGCCTAAAAATCCTCAGAGCCAATGTATAACCCCAAGGGTTTTTTCTCGAAGACCAATTCAGCAAGCTGATTATCGACAAAGCAAATGAGAATAAACAAAGAATCTTTCATATATATATATATGTACATTACAAATATGCATCTACAACGCTCCCACAGGAGTTTTTACAAGGAATAAAGAAAGAAAGCCTAATCTACTCTAGGGACCAACTCCCTCGGAAGCCTTTAAATACCAACATCGGCACCGAAAGAAAGGAAATACTGGGCGTCGATCTCATCCGCCTTGGCCTGCTTTATCTCTTCCGAGAGATCAACGCCCATAGCATGAATCGTTTCAACTGTCTCCTTCCGAGACCAACACCAGGATTCATTTCCACTCTTCTCTCCATCAAAATCTCTCCTAGCTCAACCCGAGCATCATCTGTATCTTTCAAATAGCCTCAAACCTTCTTATCGGCCTTCGCCCGAACTTCTTCACCTCCAGCCCTAGCGCCCACGAACTCGGCCTTCAGATATAAAAGATCAGTCTCGAGCTTGGCAATCTTGCTCGTTTGAGTCGAGCTATCTTTTTGGGCATTCCGAAGTTATATCTCGAGGGCAGCAGCCTTAGCCGAAGCATTCTTTTGGGCTGCACATGTATGCCTATCTGCGCCTTAGACGCTTGGCATTCAGAATTAACTTGCCTGACTTCGCCCCAAAGAAGCTCCAACACTTCGGTCCTTCCCTGCAGCTGAAGAACCAACGTGTTAGTTCCCAAATGCGAGAAAAGAAGCACATACTCCTTCGAGATAAGGTTTAGCTGACCCTCGAGATTGCCTTTGTAGTTCAGTCTCCGATGCATCTCCACCCGAAGATGTATAAACTCTTTTGTCTCTTTATTGCAAAGAATCTTGAGAGATTTTTCCTTACCCAAAGCTTCCCGCAACCTGGTCTCACAGCGAAGCAACTCGAGTTTGAGTTTGCAAAAACCTACAAAAGAGAAACTTCGATTCAAAAAAATGAAGATTCATAGCTAACGAGCTAGCAAGGCTGATAAGAACTCACCTCTGAGCAGAACCACTGAGCCTCCTCAAAAGTCTAACATATATCTACTTGTTATGCACCATCGGTCCTAGTTGAACCTATCTCAATAGGGGCATTCCCACTCGAAACCTCTCTTGGTTCGGGCGGCCCCTGGTTCTGAGTGTCCCTCGAAGTACCTTCGAGGGCTGAAGCAGAAGGTGGTGGAGGACTTTTGCTCTTCCTCTCTCGAAGAACCTCTTCTTCGAAGTTAGTGGTCTCAGGCCTGGTAGAATCGACAACCTTGGAAGGGCCCCCCATCTCGAGCCGTGGACAAAGAATCTTCCCACCAAGGAGAGCTGGTGTCCGCAGAATGACGAACGTATATAAAGCTCTCCTAAGAAACGACATCTCCTTTATGTCTCAAAGAGGGCCCCGCTTCGTTAAGGATGTCCTCTTCTGAAGAGGATCTTCTTCGCTTATTGTCCTCCTCTGGGCCTTCCCTCTCCTCGAAGGGGCACGGTCTCATTTCGGAAAACCTACCAACACCTGCGGTGGAAAAGGTAGTATACACAAAAGAAAATATTCATCAAAAGTGCAACCACACGGCTCGTACCATGGTGCTTCGCTTCCCATCTGCCCTTCGACAGATCATGCCACTTGCATTCATCGTATATTGAGAAAGCTTCCAACCTCCGAGTCCAGTCCACAAGATTGGGGACCTCCCCCGGCACCCACGAGACCGCTGAAAAAGAAAAAAGGAAACACTCTTACAAATCAATGAAAGCAAGAGACAGTAAGGTACGACGTGGAACTTATGCCTGAAGTTCCATTTTTTGGGAAATGGTAAGAACTTTTCTGGAATGATATCGACGGTCCTCACTGGAACAAATAGACTCATCCATCCTCCATTTCTGTCCTCATCATCATTGGCAATGAATAGTCTGGTGGACCAGTGTCGTAACACAATCAGGCCTCAACAAAGATGAGATTGATATAACATGATAAGGTTGCTGAGGGTAAACTTGAGCTCAGCCTTTTCGGTGAAGTACCTCATCATCAGTACTATCCACCAAAAGGGCGGATGAATCTTCAGCAAGGTGACTTGGTACCTTTTACAAAATTCGAGCACGAGTCGGTCGAGGGGAGCTAATGTAAACGGGTACGTATACACGGTCAAGTATCCTTCTACATAAGTCATAACGTTCTCTTCTCGAGAGGGTATCTGCATCATCACATTTTACGCCTAGCTACAGTCTCTCCTCACGTCCTCGAGGTGGTTTTCTTCTATTGATCAGACGAACCTCAAACCATGCTCTTGATGGCCCGGGGCATCGAAGGGTTTCTCTAATGCGAAGTCCTTCTTCGGAGCAAAGCAGTACAAAGTCAACTCAGCATACGCCGGCGGTATACTACTGTCCAACTTAAGAGTAGAGGAAGAATTTCCTTCTTCTTGGTGAACTGATTCGGGCACGGCAGCCATAACTACTCAAGTAGGGATAAGTAGGAAGGGATGAAAGTAGTTTTTGCAAAATGGGAAAGGGATGCGAGAGTTGAAAGGAAAGCTAAGTTTTGCAAAGATGCAAGAGTTACAATGAAGAAGGAGCAAGAATATATATATATACAGAGGGAGAGAGAGAGCGAAAAGTGGCCAACCAACTGCCTTGAAGGCCAACAATTTCTGACAAAGTCGTCATAAACGTTTTGGGGAAGTGTACCAGTGGGGCCACATTGCTCAGCTCACGATCACGTCACATAAATGATACCGTCATATGGCATTCGGGGGGTCAAAGCTCACATCCCAACCTAGCCTCGAGAAGGCGTCCGGTCTTAGGGGGGTCTACTATTGTAAGTGTGAGTTTCGAGGAGCTAAGAATCGAGGAATGAAAGTCGATTGGCGCGTAAACATTACGAGACAAAGTTTTTGCAATATATGACAAGAAGTATTCTATTTCAAAAAATATATTTAAAGAGGTGTATTTTACAAGAAATTCCTCCAAACGGTCCCATATGCAGAAAGATAAGAAAGAAAATAAACATGAGAGTCTACTCTTCGCCTTCGCCGTTTTCCGAGCCGTTGTCATAGCTCTCGTTCGACGTAGTCGGCATTTCTATTTCTTCCTCCAAGGCTCTAGCTTCTTCGACCTCAGTAGAAAGATCGATGCCCTCAGCGCTCACTTCCTCGAGGGCTTGTTTCCTGGCTTGAATACAGGCATAAGGAACTGCCCTAGCCAACCTTAGCTCGTCCTTCTCAGATATCTCCCTGGCCCAATCATTTGCAATAGTAGAGTCTCTCTTGTATGAGGAGACATATTCAATGGCCTAAAATTTGGCAGCAGATAGTGCAGAAGCCTCCTCTTTAGCACCTTGAAAAAGGTATTGAACCCAAGATAGCTTCTCCCGAAGTGCCTCCCTCTCCGAAGCCGCGACATCATTAAGCCGAGCAAGCTCTAGGATTTCGGCACCCTTGACCACAACCTCCTCTCGAAGACGCTCCGCCAGGGCGTCCTTCTACTTGATATGAAAAGCATAAAATAAGTCGGTCAGCACAAGACATTGCAAATTAGATAAAAGTATGGGTACCAGCATACCTTCTCGGTGAGGTCGGCCCTCTCCCAAAGTGCTCTCTCCAAGTTTGCCCGGAGGTTGGTCAGTTCACCCTCCTTTCGAGCACATAGAGCCTCCAGCTCGACAGACTTCGACATGTGCTTCTCAAGCTCCTCTACATGATGAGTCAACTCATATTGCATCTTGGATAAGGCTTGGTCATACCACTTCTTGACGTGCAACAGAGGAAAGGGGAAATAAGAAAACATGAATAAAAGATATAAAAATAGCATGTTACTTCTCAAAAGTCACCTGCTCTTGGAGTCTCTCAACTTCCTCGAGAGAAACTGGGGCATCAACATCGCTCTCCTCATCAACCCGAACGCATCATCCTCCCCACGAGAGGCTCTAGACCAGGACACCCCTAACTTTAGCATCCCGTATCTCCCCCGGAGAAAACGACGGGCCTCATTGAAATCCTCCGGAGGAATCGGCCTCTATCGCGGTTTCTTCCCGATCCCAGAAAGATCAAATAGAAAGCCCTCCGAGCTCCTCACCACTGATTGTGCCATGTCGAATGAGCCTCTCGGGGACTGCGCCAAAACCCTCCAGGAGGGTCTCCTCTAGGCATGGAGGGTCCGCATCAGCCGCATCTAGCTCCGTAGACGAACGCCCAACAACTCTCGAAGCATCAACACTTCGTTTACACCTTTATACCAAAGGGCAGACGTCGTCGCTTTCTTCCTTTGCCCGCAGGCTCTCAGTGGCCGTCGAGGACAAGACCATGGCATCAGTTTTAGGGTTCCGAGCCTTTGTCCTTTTTGATTTTGGATACTCCTCCGTGGCCTCCTTCTTCCTTTTCTTATCTTTGGCGGCTTTCGGGGCCCCTTCCTCACCAGGTGGAGGTGATCTCATCAACACGCCTTCACCGTGGCCTGCACAAACGTGTTATATTAGAAAAAATCATCATCGAAAGTTCTTGCAGATAAGGAAAAAACAAATGGCAACTGTAGCATACCATCGTTCTTTGCCTGCCACCTTGTCTTAGCCATTTCACGCCACATGCGTTTGTTATATGGGAAGGCGGATTCCAAAAGCCTGATCCACCCCGGAAGGCCCTGGACCGCGCTGCGAAACCAGACAGTGGCTCTACAGTCAAAAGAAAGAATATTCAGAACCGTTAGAAAGGGAAAAGAGGCGGTAAAGCATAATTAACATAAGGGCACTTAAGTTTCATGTTCCACTCCTCCGGGAATTGCAGTATATTAGTGGGGATGACATCCAAAGTTCTAACTCTGATGAATCGGCCATCCATCCCCGATCCTTATCATCGTCAATGCAGGCGAGGAACGCCTTGGTAGATTGACGGTGTAGTTTAATCAGGCCCCCACGGAAGAGGCGAGGGCTGTACAGTCTAATTAAATGGTCGAGGGTAAAAGTCATTCCCTCGACCATATGGGCAATATGTCAAAACATGTATACGATCCTCCAAAAAGAAGGATAGATCTGACCGAGTGTCACTCGGTACTGATGGCAAAAATCAAGAATCATCGGGTCAATTGGTGGAGAAGAAGAATCGACGAGACCTAAGGTGAAGGGATATGTATATACTAAGGAAGACATCCTTGTGTGTAGCTATGCTCTCATCAGCCGCAGGAATATATACTCGAGCTGCCTCCCCCTAGCGGTATTCGAGTTTTACCTTCTCTACATCTGATGCTACACTTATGTATTGGGATATGGGCTTGCATCGACCTGGGTAGAAGGTGGTTTTGTATTGAGAAGTTGGAAATGGTGTCATAAGGGCCTAGGTGCATTTTTTTATGGTAGGAGGAATTCCGGACGTGACGAAGAGGCGGCTCCCTCTTTTTGTGGAACCATTTTTGAAGTTTTGGCCATGATAATAATCGAGTTTTGAAACGAGAAGACGAGATAACGTACGCAGGAAGAAGATAAAAATGGAAAACACTTAGCTAAATTTGAAGGTTTGGAGAAGATGAAGAAGATGCAAAACTATGAAAAGCCACAAGGTTATAGTATTTACAGAGGCCCTTTGGGCATGCAAGAAGCGGAAGGGTCGAAATCGTGACGGTTCATGGGCCTCTCGAGAATTGTGTTTGACAGCAACCTCTGTGTAACTTTTTATGTCGCATTATTTAATGCTATGAAGGGAATAATGTCATAATAGGAGAGTCGAAAAGAAAAAATTCAAGACCGTTTCTTATCTCTAATAAACGCATGGACTATCTGTATACGGCTAAAATTGGAGAGCCCGATTTCATGGTCACCACGATGCTCAGAGGCTCGAAGGTTCAAGTTTTGGCATCAAGGGGTCATATCGAAGGCCCTCGACAAGTGTAAACTGAAGATCAACATAGAAAGGAGTGATACGTTTGAGGGGCACGTGGTTAAAGCTGACAAAATAGAAAAAATAGTACAAGCCCGTACCGTAGCATTAAATGGATGTACCATCCACATCTATTTGCATTTATTACACATGTACTATGTTGGGATTACCCCTCATATATAAAGGGAACCCTTGTCACTTTGTAACACACATGATTCTCCATATACAAGAACAAGAACATCCTCTTACCTTTAACTACAAACATTCTCTATAATTGCTTCTTTAATTTATTGCTTCTCATTTATTGTGTTCTTGAGTTATTCTTCATTTGTTACCATTCCTTGTCGATAGACCTATTATATTCTTGTCGATAGCCCATTGTCAAGCTTCTAAAGCTCGACCTCGAGGCCCTCACCGACCACCCTCGAGACCGATCTCTCCGCTGCTCGGTTTGCATAACCTTATTTCCTTTCGTTCTTGTTTCGTTTGTTCGCTTCACATTCAATATCTACTTCTTAATCAACTGGTATTAAAATAGATTACGTATTTTTAGAACCACATAATCGAATATAATTATAATTACCATTTTCAAGGTAAACAATCACTGTCTATGCAGCTCAAACAATAGAATTCGACAACTACAACACGAAAACCTACAAGTTAGACTAAGTACAAGTCAAGGAATATCATGAAAACTTACTAAACATGCTGCACAGAGTTCAGATAAACAATTAAGGTACGTAGGCATGCTATTTTGGTCTAAGAGAAATTTGTTTGATGAATTTTCCCCCCATTTTCCCAACTTTCTTGTCTAATTTCCTTAATTAAATGAAGAAAACAACTATATATTAATGAGATACAACCAAAAGAGAGTTAGGAATCATTAACCCAAAGCTCCCTCTGAAAATCACTCGAAGAACCGCCAATTTCCAAGCTCTCAAGTCCAAAAATTAACAATGAACTAAACCCTCGCACTTGGGTCTTTTCTGCCAGTCAAACCGCACCTGTGGTCAATTACCCGCTTCTGCGGTCCCTCTTTTGCAGCTAAAATTCCGCACCTACGGAGTTTCATTTAACTCCCTGACTCGCATCTGCGCACAACCATATGCACATGCGAATGCGCATCTGCACTCACCCCTCCGCTTCTACAGAAACTTGACCAACTCAGCTTCCTCCTCCATTATGCTTCCGCGATCACCCTTCAACAGATGCGGCTCCCCTTCTGCAGCTTACGCATCACTTTTGCGACCACTGGATCTCATGATAAAAAGCGCACCTACGCCCTTAACTCCGTATGTGCGAGTGCGCACCTGCAGTCTCCCCACCGCAGGTGCGAAACATCAGAAACCAGCAATATCAGAATTTGCATAAGTCCAATTTTCCATCTGTTAAGCACCCGAAACTGACCCGAGGCCCTCGAGACCTCAACCAAACATACCAACCAATCCTAAAACACCAAAAGTATTTAGTCGAGCCCTCAAACCACCTCAAAAAACAATAAAATCATGAATCATCCTCCAATTCAAACTTAAAGAACTCGGAATTTCCTAATTGGACAATTGATGCCGAAACCTATCAAACCACGTCCGATTGAACCCAAATTTTACAGACAAGTCACATTCAACCCTATGGACCTATTACAACTTTCAAAAATCGAAATCCTATCCCGAAATAAAAAATTCCACTGCCGACCAATATCTCTAAAACTTTGAATTTTGCCACGTAAAGCCTAAATGAGCTACAAACCTCCAAAACAAAAATCCGGACACGCCCCTAAGTCCAAAATTACCTAACGGAGCTAACGGACCGACAAAACTCCATTCAGGAGTTGTCTTCACACAGTTTCGACTACGGTCCAAACCTTAAGGCTTAAGCTCCCGTTTATTAAGTTTCCCAAACACTTCCCAAGAACCCAAACGAAACTTCCCGACAAGACACAATCGTAGAATATAGTTACAGGGAAAGCAGTTAATAATGGATCGGGGCTATAAAGCATAAGACGATCGGCTGGGTTGTCACATCCCCCCTCTTAAAATAATCGTTCGTCCTCGAACGAGTATAGAGACATACCTGAAGCTGTGAAAAGATGAGGATAACAGCTGCACATATGCTACTCGGTCTCCCAAGTTGCCTCCTCGACCGGTTGACCCCTCCACTGAACCTTTACTGAAGCAATGTTCTTTGACCTTAGATTTCTGACGTGCTTGTCCAAAATAGCCACTTGGTCCTCAACATAAGATAGATCATTGTCCAACTGGACTGAGCTGAAATCCAATACATAAGGCGGATCACCGTGATACTTCCAGAGCATAGAAAGGTGGAATACAGGATGAACTCCTGCAAGGCTGGGAGGTAAAGAAAACTCATAAGCAACCTCCCCAATACGCCGCAACACCTTAAAAGGACCAATGTACCTCGGGCTAAGGTTTCCCTTCTCTCGAACCTCATAACGCCATTCATAGGCAATACTCGAAGAAAGACCCGGTCACCAACCATGAATTCTACATCCCGAACCTGGCGGTCCACATAAATGTTCTCTCTGGAGTGAGCTGTGCAAAGTCGATCCCGAATCACCTTATCAAGGGCATCCTGGATCAAGTCTGTACCTAACAATCTGGCCTCGCTCGGCTCGAACCAACCCACTGGGGACCGACACCGCCTACCATACAGAGCCTCATATGGTGCCATCTGGAGGCTCGACTGATAACTGTTGTTGTAGAAAAACTCCGCAAGTGGAATGAACTGGTCCCAATTCCATCCAAACTCCATCGCACATGCACGAAACATATCCTCTAATATCTGAATAGTGCGCTCGGACTGCCCTTCCGTGTGAGGGTGACATGATGTGCTCAGCTCAACTCTAGTACCTAACTCCTGATGTACGTCTCTCTAGAAATGTGATGTAAACTACGTACCCCGGTCAGAGAAAATAGATACCGGTACGCCATGAAGCCTGACTATCTCATGGATGTATATTCAAGCCAGCTGCTCGAAAGAATATGTAGTCATCACCGGAATGAAATGAGCTGACTTGGTCAGCCTATCTACAATCACCCAAGCTGCATCAAACCTCCACTGAGTTTGTGGGAGTCCAACAATGAAATACATAGTGATCCGCTCCCATTTCCACTCCAGAATCTCCAACTTCTAAAGAAACCCACCTGACCACTTATGCTCATACTTCACCTGCTCGAAATTTAGGCATCGAGCAACATACTCCACTTTGTCCTTCTTCATCCTCCTCCACCAGTAATGCTCCTTAAAGTCCTGGTACATCTTCGCGACACCAGGATGAATAGAGTACCGCGAGCTATAAACCTCCTGAAGAATCAACTCACGCAAACCATCAACATTAGGCACCCATATACTGCGCTACATCCTCAATACGCCATCATCCCTAACGATGACCTCCGTAACATCACCGTGCTGGAACGTGTCCTTAAGGAAAAGTAGGTACGGGTAATCATACAAACGCTCCCTGATACGATCATAAAGAGAAGATCGAGAGACCATACAAGCAAACACTGGACTCGGCTCAGAAATATCCAATCTCACAAACTGGCTGGCTAAGGCTTGAAGATCCAATGCTAAGGGTCTCTCTGCTGTTAGAAGATATGCCAAACTCCCAAACTCTCCGCCCGGTGACTCAAAGCACCGACCACCACATTATCCTTCACCGGGTGGTAGAAATGGTGATAGCATAGTCCTTAAGTAGCTCAAACCACCTCCGCTAATGCATGTTAAGATCCTTTTGCTTGAATAAATGCTGCAAACTCCGATGATCGCTGTAAATTTCACAAGGAACACCGTACAAATAGTGGCGCCAAATCTTCAGGCCGTGAAGAATAGCTGCTAACTCAATGTCGTGGACAAGATAGTTCTTATCATGAACCTTCAGCTGTCTGGACACATAGGCAATCACCCTACCGTCCTGTGTCAACACCACACCAAGACCAATATGCGATGCATCACAATATACAATGTAAGAACCCAAACCTGTAGGCAATACCAATACTAAGGTTGTGGTCAAAGTTGTCTTGAGCTTCTGAAGGCTCTCCTCACACTCCTCTTTGCACCTGAACAGAGCAACCTTTTGGGTCAGTCTGGTCATAGGTGTTGCAATAGATGAGAATCCCTCTACAAAATGGTGCTAATACCCCGCCAAACCAAGAAAACTAGAGATCTCTGTAGCTGATGAAGGTCTAGGCAAACTCCGCACTGCCTCCACCTTCTTCAGATCAACCTTAATCCCATTACTGGATACTACGTTACCCAAGAATGCCACTAGATCTATCCAAAACTCACGCTTAGAAAATTTTGCATAAAACTTCGTCTCCCTCAAAGCCTGAAGCATAGTCCTCAGGTGCTGCTCATGGTCCTCCCGTATCCGTGAGTACGCCAGAATGTCCTCAATAAACACAATAACGAAAGAATCAAGATAAGGCCGGAACACACTGTGCATCAAATGCAGAAAGGCTGCTGGGGTATTTGTCAGCCCAAAAGACATGACAAGAAATTCATAGTGACCATATCTGGTCCTGAAAGCTGTCTTCGGCATACATGGCTCCCGAATCTTCAATTGGTGATAGCCTGAACGCAATGGATACTGGTTCTTCACTATAATTTTGTTCAGCTGGCGATAACCATTACGCATACACATAGAACCATCATTTTCCTTCACAAACAAGACCGAAGCACCACAATGTGACACACTGGGCCGAATGAGCCCTTATTAAGAAACTCCCGCAAATGATCCTTCAACTCCTTCAACTCAGGAGAAGCCATACGGCAAGGAGGAATAGAGATGGGCTGAGTGCACGACAACAAATCAATGCCTAAATCATGTCTCTGTCAAGTGGCATGCCCGGAAGATCATCTGGAAACACATCTAGGAAATCCCTATACTAACATCTCTCACATAAGCTAGATACGCATCACACCCCTTCTCAACCATCCGTTGAGCCTTAAGAAATGGAATAACTCTACCGGGAGTATACTCTAAGGTACCCCTCCATTCTAATTGCAGTAATCCTGGC
This sequence comes from Nicotiana paniculata, assembly GCA_005239505.1. NCBI lineage: Eukaryota > Viridiplantae > Streptophyta > Magnoliopsida > Solanales > Solanaceae > Nicotiana > Nicotiana paniculata. Next base: position 13,057 of record MDKI01034246.1, on the reverse strand, counting down.
ATAGCCAGTGTCATGGTATTAGCGTGACCATCAAGAATAGCATAATGGGGCGACAACCAGTCCATGCCCAAGATAACATCAAAATCTACCATGTTGAGTAATAATAAATTGCTCTGGTCTCAAAACCACTAAGATCAATCAAATACGATTGATATACGCTATCCAAAACAAGAGAATCTCCCACTGGAGTAGACACATAAACAGTGGAACTCAAAGAATCTCGAGATACGCCCAAATATAGAGCAAAATAAGAGGACACATATGAATACGTAGAGCTTGAGTCAAATAATACTGGCGCATCTCTATGAAAGACTGGAACAATACCTGTAATGATAGAGTCGGAAGCAACTACCTCTAAACGAGCCGGAAGAGCATAATACCTGGCCTGGCCTCCCCTTATATGGAAACCTCGACCCAAGACCTGCACCTCGAGCTGGCTGAGCAGGTAGGAGATCCCCCTGCAAATGTGTAGGGGGATCTCCCGGAATACCATTCCATAGTCCTCAAGTAAATATGCAAGAAATGGGGGATCTATCCGAATACAATTCCGTAGTCCCATAGTAAATATACAGCTCAAACAATAGAATTCGACAATTAACACACGAAAACCTACAACTTAGACTAAGTAGAAGTCAAGGAAGAACATGAAAATTTACTAAACATGCTGCATGGAGTTCAGATAAATAATTAAGGCAAGTAGGTATGCTATTTTGGTCTAGCAGGATACTACACATGCTGATAAGGCTCAAATAAGAAGGACAACATGTCATTTCTTAGTAGAGATCAGGTTTTTACAACAATTAGCCCGTGTACGTACTTGTTACCTCACGTACACAGTGCTCACATATCAAAAACAATACCAAATCTTAAGGGGCGTTTCCCCACACAAGGTTAGGCACGCCACTTCTGTAGCATAGAAACGTGGAATACTGGATGAACTCCTGCTAGGCTGGGAGGTAACAAAAATCTCATAAACAACCTCCCAAACACACCGCAACACCTCAAAAAGACCAATGTACCTCGATCTCAGCTTGCCCTTCTTCCCGAACCTCATAACGACCTTCATAGGTGATACCCGGAGCAAGACCCGCTCTACAACCAAGAATGATACATCGAGAACCTTCCGATCCTCATAAATCTTTTATCTTGACTGGGATGTGCGAAGTCGATCTTGAAACACATTCATCTTCTACCCAGAATTGAATTCGGAGGTCCCTAGCTTGAGTTGTTGCATTTTGTCGGAAATTTGAAGTTTAAAGGTTTAATGAATATAAGGATTTGACCAACGTTTGACTTTGTTGATACCAGGTCCGTATTTTGGTTTCAAAATTAGGTATAGATCCATTATTATATTTATTACTTGTCTGCAAAATTGGTGAAAAATGGGATTGGTTTGACGTGATTCGGACGTCCGGTTGTTAAAATAGAAATTTTAAAGTTCAATAAAAATTCTATTTGATTTGGTGTCTGATTTATAGTTCTACGTGTTATTTTGGCGATTTGATAGTACGAGCAAGTTAATATGAAATTTTAGGACTTGTGTGCATGTTTGGTTTGGATCCCCGAGGGCTCGGGTTAGTTTCGGATAGGTCGGAGAGTGAGTTTAGACTTATAAAAAATGTTGATGTTCATCTAATCTGGTGCAGGTCCCTGACCTCGCAATTGTGATGTCAGTGTTCACAATTGCTAATGTCGTAAATTCCTGTCATGATCGCAATTGCAAAGAAAATCTTCGTAATTTTGAAATGGGCTGGATTAACAACGTTAGCAATTGCGATAAAAATGGTCGCAATTGCGAGATGTCCAAGTTCGAATTTGCGAAAAAACCACCACAACTGCAATGGCAGCAGAAGTGTGACGACTTCACATCTCTCATTCTTTCAGATTTTCAAACTTACAAACCCTAGAAACGATTTTCCCAAGAGCTTTTCTTCCCCAATTACTTGGTAAGTGATTCTGACCTATTTCTTTCAGTTTTCCCGTACACTTCATAAGATTTCAACCTAAAATCTAGGATTTTCATGGTGGAAATTGGGGGTTTGGGTAGAATTAGGGATTTTTGTAAAATTAGAATTTAGATCCCAAATTGAGGTCAGATTTCGAAACAAATTACATAATCGGGCTCGGGGCTAAATGGGTAATCAGATTTTGGTCCGAATTTCGTGTCCGGACCAAGGGGACTCAGGAGTTTACTTTTTCAATAATGACCTACATTGAACAGTTTTCATTCGTGGATAGTTCCCAAGGCTCTTCTAGTGCTATACGATATGGTGGAGTAGAAATAGGCTGAGTGCCTGGCACCAGGTCAATACCAAAATCAATATCCATATCAGGTGGCATGCCTGGAAGGTCTGCAGGAAACACCTCCGGAAAATCACGGACCACAGGAACTGAATCAATAGTGGGAGTCTCACCACCAACATCCCTCACAAAGGCCAAATAAGATAAACACCCCTTTTCAACCATGCGCCGAGCCTTCAGGTAAGAAATCACCCTGCTAGGCATATACTCGGAAGAACCTCTCCACTCAAACCTCGGACACCCCAGCATAGCTAAGGTCACGATCTTAGCCTGACAATCAAGAACAACATGGCACGGGGATAACCAATCCATGCCTAAAATCACGTCAAAATCGACCATGCTGAGTAACAGTAGGTCCACTCGGGTCTCCAGACCCCCAATAGATATGGTGCACGACCGATACACATGGTCCACAACAACAATATCGCCCACCGGAGTCGACACATGAATAGATGTGACTAGAGACTCACGGGGGATGCCTAGAAAACCAGCAAAATATGAAGAAACATAGGAATATGTGGAACCAGGGTCAAATAAAGCCAAGGCATCACGGCAACATACTGAAACAATACCTGCAATCGCGACATCAGAGGCCATAGCATCCGACCTTGCTAGAAATTCATACATACGAGCCTGACATCCCCCTGCTCAACCTCCCCGTCTAGGGTGGTGAAGTTATTGGAGCTGAAGTCGAGGGCTGTCCCCTATGCTGAGAAGATCCTTCAGGTCGGCGGGGACACAGTCCTCACCCGTGCCCGAACTCTCCACACTCAAAACAACTACCTGGAGCTGGAGGCGGGGACTGATAGAAACCCCTAGCACCTGTACAGCCACTGGAAGACTCCTGTATAGATGAAACCTGAACTGGAGGTACTCGAGCTACACTATGAGCTGGGAGGGCACCAAATAAAGTACGGCCTGACTGAGAACCACGGGGACCCTACCCCGAAGATCCACCACTATATGCTTGGCGGCCTGACTGAGGAGGCTTGAATAAACGTCCCCTACCCTGCTGAAACTGTCCCCTAAAGGGAGCACCACTGAAACTTCCCTAACCATGATGCCTCTTGTCCTCTTTCTCCTCCCGCTCCTGGCAGCGAACAGACTCAATATGTCGAGATATGTCAACAACCTGCTCGAATGAAGCACCCGTACACTCTCCCGAGTCATAAACAACCGAAGCTGATAAGAAAGGCCATCTACAAACCTCCTCATCCTCTCCCTATCAGTAGGGATAATCCTAGAAGCATGCCTAACCAACTCGGAAAATCTCATCTCGTACTGAGTGACTGATAACTCTCCCTGGCGCAGCTGATCAAACTGCCTACGCTGCTCCTCTCTGTGAGATTGAGGATCATACTTCTCCAAAAAGATCGTGAAGAACTGCTTCTATGTAAGAGGTACTGAACAAACCGGTCTATGCCTCTCGAATGACTCCCACCAGGTAAAGGCATCACCTACAAACAAAAATGTAACAAACGAGACCCCACTGGTCTCCAGAATACACACGATGCGCAGTATCCTCTAGCACCTATCTAGAAATCCCTGAGCATCCTCGCCCTCTGTACCGCTGAAAGTCGGAGGTTGAAGTCTGCTGAATCTCTCCAACTTGCGCTGCTCGTCCTCAGGCATAGCAGGGACCACATAATCCTGAACTGGAGCAGTTGGCTGAGCTGGGGCTACTCCCGGTGACTGAATACTCTGTGCAGCCTGCTCAGGTGCTCGGGCAGCCGGAGTCTGATTGCCTCCCCTGGCCTGAGCTGTGGTGGCAGAAGAAGACATGGCAATGACCTGCGCCAAACCGGTGCATACTGACAATATCTGAGATAGGGCCCCCTGAAGACCCGAAATAACCATAGGCACTGCGGGTGCCTGAGCCTGTCCCGCTGGGACACCATCGGCGGGAACCTAATCATGATCGATAGGGGGCTCCGGATGTACTGCTCCGGCTGCTGCGCGGGCCAGCCCCCTATCTCTACTATGGCCTCGACCGCGACCTTGACCCCCAGTTGTCTAGGCGGTGACTGGTCACCTGATCGGTATGGCGTGTCCTCACCATCTGTGAGAGAATGAAAGAACGTAAGTTCATATTTTCTAGAATCAATAGATCAGCACGAAAGAGTTCAAGAAAGGTAGAATGTTTCCCAAAAGTTCGGCAGCCTCTCGAAGTTAAGTACAGACATCTCTGTACCGATCCGCAAGACTCTACTAAACTTGCTCATGGTCGTTGAGTCCTATGTAACCTAGGGCTCTGATACCAAACTGTCACGACCCCAAATCCTAACCAGCTGTTATGGCTCCTATCGTGGAACTAGGCTAGCCGACTACCACATGTTCACAATTTCTTTTGAAAATCCCATTTAAGTTTCAAGCAATTCATAACAATATACAGAAAACTTCTTAATAATAGGCAAACTTTATACAATGCTGCCATCCCCAAAACCCGGAGCCAACATGTCGTGAGCATCTAGTGAAATAATCCAAAATAAACTATTATAATACAAAACTCCGAATCAAAACTAATACAACATGAAGGGAAAACAGAGATGCTACGAACGCTGAACAACTACCTCTATATCCTGTGATGTATATTTTGTACCTTTTAGAGTGACGTAAGGTCGATATTCTCCGTACACGTTATTAGGACTAACTTTTCATCAAGAATATTATAAGAATCAAGAAGTACCAACAACATTGATAACATAAGAATAAGACAATAAACCTCAACATCTATATTTCCATAAGAAGAGAAACAATGTAAGTACTGCTAGCTTCTAATAATACAGTATATTTGGAAGCTCGTTGATTGAATTATGTATAATCATATTCGTGCAAAAGGAGGAAAAGGATAGCCTAACATACCTTATATATATACTTCCCAACCGCAAACTATGCAAATGTCATGACTCCTTAATCTACACTAAGAGAAACGACACTATCGTTATCGTTTAAGCATCGTAACTATTATGTATCGACCGTAACTTATTTTACGATGAAATGGAAAACACCTCCCCTATATATATGACTTCATACAAGTCAAAAAAATCACCAAACAGCCCAACACACTGCAATCTCTTCATACACAAAACGACCACCGTAGTAGTGTCAAACGACCCTGAAATGTTTGGACGAATGACCAGCTCACCACCCTACATATATATGGTGTTTATCCACACCCTTCTTCCTCTAAAACTCCACAAAACAGTAGTAAAACACGCAGCCAACAGCAACACAAAACAGTCCACAGAACAGTCCGCTATAAGTGAAGAACTCGAACTCACGGCTTCTGATCATTGTCCCATAAGTTCTTACAAATATAGAACGAATTACCATGAATTTACAGCATAAAAAATGGATGAAATAGATCAGTAAAATTACCTTACTTGTTGGATAACTCATACTTTATCTTGGTTCTTCAAACTCTAGGTTTTACACTCAATTAGAACTTGAAAGAGAGAAAATTAATTAGGGTTTGTAGATAATTTTTTTGATGAAGTTTGTAGGGGTTTAGGTCTGGTTATTTGTGATATATAATGAGGGTTATATTTCAGGATATAATCCTTTAAATGGGATCTTTGGCCGACCCAAAATTTCCTCTTTTTGGGCTTTCATTTAACCAAGTAGGTGACACAACTACTTGTCACCCAACTTCCTGTGCAGTCTCGCAACAATACATATATCTCTCTACTTCGATGTTGTATTGATAAATGGTTTAATGAGTTAGAAAGTAGACTCATAGATCTTCAATTTGGTGGGTAGATAACCCCGTAATTCCAAGTAAATTGGTAGAAAATCTTAGTAACATTTGACCTAAAGTTTAAATAAAATTATGAACATAAGTTGCGACAACTTTTGTCGACTTTGTTTCATAACTCGTTTAACTTCAATATTTATGATACACATATTATATGATTCAAATACCGTAAAACACAAACTCTTGATAATATTAAGCACCCCTAGGTTTACACAAAAAATACGGGTTACAACATCCCTAATTCGTTTAACTTCTAATACTTCTTAATCACCCTTAAACACTCTTGTATCATTTAAGACAAACAAGATTAACTTGTTATTGTCTCAAAGATAATCTCTTCTCAGATTTACATCGAATAACTTATGGAATGAAACAAAGTACGTGAATATGGGTTGTAACACGAGTATCTTCATATTCCAGGATATTGGGAATGTGCTGAAGATGTACTTGGTGGAAGCCTACAAATCGTAAGTAAAACAAAGATTTATGATTTTTTCTATGCCTCATATTTCACTTATGATCGTAACTCGAACATTTTGCAAGCATTTTTTTAGGCTTGGTTCCTTAAGACGAACACACTTCTTACATCAGCCGAGGAACAGTCTATCTCTTAGGACAGGGAGTTGCGAGGTACTTCGACAAGAAGGATGCAAGAAAACGCATCCATAATGGGGAGGATATAGTTGGGACACCAACAATGTTAGCCAATTATCGTCCTTATTATTATGTGGATAACAATGACCCTCAAGAGTTGGAGTCAAATTACTTCATGAGCTTACGTTTTTATTACCCCCCTTTGAGGTATGATAACTCATTCATCATCGTGCCATATAGACCGCATCAATTTGGTCGTCAATATGGGTGCTACTAGAACGTCCCCGATTTCTTAGAGAATGATATATGTTGCGCCTCTCTAGATGAAGGACTCAGATTTGGAGGATTCACACACTATATCGGTCTATTTCACGTGCGGCTATCCCCTAACGGGAGATCCCGTGGGGAAGCGGGTGTTCTTATGCTTAGATAATTTCTATGGAACTTGATCCCCTTCTTTGATGGACCCAATATCTCAAACACGGAAGTCCATATAGTTGATTTTCCAAGTCGATCAAAGGAAGAAGGCTTGTTAGAAGTTGCATATTCACTTTCTATAGTGATATAGCTCTTTCTGCCCACTTTAACTTGTTCTTACAATTTTCTATTACCGCTACCCAGATATTACTTGTTATTAAACAATGATGCTAGCTTAGACCTCGTTCTCATGACTGATTCTTGTTTGATTTTTCATTAATTTTTGGCAGACCTTCTTTGTTGTTATCGTAGTAAAGTTGATATATTACTATGTTTATACCTTTGTGAATCAACTACAACACATGAAGTACAAAGCCATATTACATTCTCCAATTCTTCTAAATTCTCATCATAACCGTTTAAAAGAAAACTGCCTCTAAAAAATGAAATGTAGACGTGTCAATTAGCTATCCGTAAACAACTTCTCCCCCATGCCCTAAAAAATATGGTTGGATGAAAGTAGTTTTGTTGTTCATAATAAGTCGATTTGCAGGTTCTTGGTGGTGTGTCCGATGTTCAATCTATCTCAATTTCCAATTTTTATCATGCTTGTTTGGAAATTTAAGCAGATGATAGTATCATTTTTGTACTTGTCCGAAACAAAAGGGTAGCAATTTAGTCTCAGGTCCTATTTAACTTTTGTTTTTGCTTGCCACTTTGCATAAACTACTTCGAGCTTTAGCACTCTTTGCAGGTTCTATCATTTTGATGCGCCAGTATGGTGATCTCATGGCTATCTGAAGAACCATGGAGATACATTCTCAAGGTCACGTTCCCAATTTGACGAGGACCTAAAATCTCTGATCACCCTCTTTTCTAAGTATGAAAGAAATCCTATGTAAAAAAATAGTTTATTGTTTTTGATATTGGATTTCCTCAAATCTGATTTATAGAGTCTATTCTGTTGATAGTAACTTTTTATTCTAAATTTTCATTTTTATCAGCCATCTATTACTTGAATTCGTTTTTTGTACTAATTATTATCAATTAGCAGATTGCTTTCAGTGCTGTAGGCGTAAAAGAGAGAGCCTTTTGTTTAATTGTGCAAAAGAGTTGGAAAGACTGCAACTAGAAAAATATATATTTCGGAGCTTTTTTTCAAATTGTATTTTTAAATATCTATCTATTTTTACATTTTGACCATTTTTGGAAGATTTTGAAAAGAAAATCTTCGACTCACAAAAACAACTTTAGAGTAGTGTTTGAAATTTTAATCTCAAAAAACATCAAATTCCTTTCAAATAAAATGAATGTTCAAACACAATATCTAACTTTCAAAAATTATTTTTCCTATGTTGTTTCGCACGTCTCTAATTTTACATGTTAGCCGAATTAATGTACTTTATGATTTTACCTACTTCTTCCTCATTAGAAATAGAAAAAAAAAAGGTTAAACAAGACGTTTAATTTTCATTGGACCTATTTCTTAATTTGTGTTTCAAGTGATATTCCAAACATGAAAGATTATGTATATATAAAAGCTAAAAAGAGTTAATGGAACAAACCAGTTCTAGTCCCGGTCCATTCCAAAGGACAACTCAACAACATACAATAATACTAGCACCGGAAATGTACTTAGAAGAAGAGTATATAAAACATGACAAGAAATACAGATAGAAAATATAAGATCAGCATGCAATGTTTAGTTTTAAAAGAAACAATGTTTATATTAAATCTATGATAATTTTTGAACATAGAAGACGAGAAAAGTTGAATAGGATGTGATTTTATTTTTACATTACTAATAAAGATTATAGGACTATATAACTTTATATTTTTTGAACAAGGCAATTTTAACCGTTTAAATTATTTTTCTACTTAAAAGAGGTATTTGAATCATGAGTATAAGTGAATACATGACTTGTACCCAAGAATATACAATTTATGAAACATTCCAAAAATATTGTGAGTGACATATCGCAGTCCAAAACGTGTAGCAATTGAAGAGGATAGGGAAGCTTTTAAGGTAGTGTGGAAAGTAATAGTTACCCTCTTTGTATGAGTTAAATGAAAACAAGCAACCAGGGCAGATTCATAGGGTAAAATTGTTTAACCAAAGAATTATACCCTTTAACTAAAACTTATTTTTAAGATGAATACGGGTTACTGATAATCAAGATAATGAGAAAAATGAATAATAGACAATATTACAGAAATAAAATATTGAAGTTGATTGTATTCGAGAATCAGATGCCTTTACAAGTTGTATTCCCCTCCCTTATATAGGAGATTCTTATAAAGTACGACTCTTGCTACGATTACTCATTAATGAGTAATTATGACATTAATGAGGCATTACAAATGATAACGATAATAGGGGTTCAGTTACATAATGTTCGAGTAATCAATTCTAGGTCCTTGAATCTGCCCATAGCTTTGTCTAGATTCATTCTGACCGTGCCTCTCTCCCGTTTTGATAAAGTTGAATTTCCTGTGGCTGATAAATTCGTGGGTTTACTGAACCGTGCCTATTTGTACCGTTCCTCTTAAAAGAGTTACATCCAGATGTCGTGTTTTCCTGTGTCCATGTGACTTTCTGAGTTGTCAAAAGCTGGCTTACGTGTGAAACGCCTTTTTACCAATACAGATAGTCCCCCCCACTTACCATATATTTAACGATTAATATTTGGTAAGTGGATATTCATTTATGGCGGGAATATATTGCCGCTGCTTTTCCTTGAATTATTGTATCCTTCTCTGCACCATAGGCGTTGTTTGTCACTTCCATTTAGTGTTCATACCACATGTTCTTTTTTGATTGGTTCTGTATTTACTCAGCACCTTTTAGGGCTTTTTGCGGCTGGGCCAGTCTCGAAGTGACATCTTCAATTATGTCTTTTCATCATTATTTTCCTATTTCATCATGTTTGATGGTTGTCTTCAAGTATAAATACATGTTTTATTTTCTTTTATTCCACGAACAACTATTCTAATTTCGTTTTCTGTAAAGAACTCTCTCCTTTGGCTTTGTAAACATGTCTTCTTCAAACCAACCTCAAAGAGTAATAGATATTGAAATCTCAGCGCCATCTTCTGCTCCGACTAGGAGTCGAAGGGGTGGTAGACTTAGAAGTCTAGGATCCACCCCTTCGAGGGGCTCTTCTTCTTCTCAGATAGTACCTCTTCCTTCCCCAAGATCTCCAATTTCCCCGAGATTTAGGGTTTCTCGATCTTTATCTAGGGGTAGAGGCGAACGCTTTCGTGAAGCTGGAGTTGATGAAATTGTCCCTGCTGAGTTTGTTTTTGCTAGGGATAGTCAAGTTATTGAAGATCAATCTTTTTCTCTTGATAGTGTAGAAATATATCCAAACTTTACAATTGAGGGTCAGATTTCCCTTGTTCGAAGGGAGTGCTTCTGGAAATCTGACATTCCTGTCTATATTTCGAATAGTAATCAAAGAAATACGTCTTACAAGACGGGATATTCTTTTGTTTATACGTATCCTTTCACTTTAGGGTTTAGACCCCCTATTGACCCAACTATAATTGAGTGTTGCCATTTTTTCAATAGCTGCTTAGGACAAGTCGGTCCGCTTGTGTGGCGAGTTGTCGGATGCCTTAGGAGTTCGGCTTCTTTAGCCTTGGTTCATTTTACCTTCAACCATCTTATTCACCTCTACTCTCCTACCTTATTTCGTGAAGGGGTTTTTACTCTGACTGCTAGAAGCAAAAGAGTGTTAGTAACCCTAGAGACGATAATGATAGGGGTTGGTACCTCCGGTATGTTGTTGTACCCACTGTTGATTTAGTGGGTGCAGAAAATATTCCCTTCCCTGAGAAATGGAATCGCACACGTGAGTATGCTTTAGCTCACATTTACTTTTTCTTGTTTTGACTTGAGATGTTTTATTTAACCCCGTGCCTATTTTTTCTTCTTTCAGCAATCATGAATACTGTTGAGAATGTCTCCGGTATTCGTGATTAGGTAGAAAAACATTTGTATGTTGCTCCTTCTGAAGAAAGATCTTGGAACTACCTCGCTGGGAGGTACGGTTGGCAAGTAAAGGCGCACGGTAAGTGAAGGTTTTGTTCCTGCTTCTTTCCTTACTCGAGTCTTTTTTTTTGTCGTCTAAATTTTTTCCCTTATTAATAGGGTTCTCTTCTCGTGGGGTGTTTGCTTTCTCTATCCCGAAGATGTCCTTGGCTCAAGCCCAGGAAATTATCGTTGGTTCATCTTCCTCGAAGAGGAAGATTAGTGAATCTCGTTCCATAGAGGAAGAGGAAGAGGGTGCTTTAGTGCACAGGCCACAAAGAAGGCGAAACTCTTTTGTCTATTCCTTTGGCTATCTCAACTTTTGCTGCTGCTTTGCATGTAACTTCTTCAACTCTTTAACTTTCCGTTCCTGCTCCTTTGCCTGTGGCTTCTCCAGCTCCTCAACCTTCCGTGCTTGTTGATGTTCCATCTCTGCCTGCTTCCATGCCTTCCGTTAGGGAAGTAAGGTCTTCCAGCAGAGAGATGCGGCAGGTGGTAATAGAGGTTCCAGCTGTGGGAAACCTTTTCAAGAAGAAAGGTGAGCCTCAAGTGTGGCTCAAGCCATTAATAGGTCCCGCTGAGAAAGCAAAGCTAGCTAGCCACGATGCTCTTACATGAGCAAATAAGGTCGTGCATACTTCTTTGAATGTATGGTGTAAGTTATCCTCTTTCACTCTCGTATATGAAATTTACCATATCTAACTGGTTTATTTGTTGTAGATAAACCTCATGGGCATGGAGCTTATGAAGAGGATTTCAAACACAGACCAAGAGACAAGAGAGTTGCAGGCAGAAGTTGGTTGTTGGAAAGAACAGTATGGTAGCCTAAGAATTGACATGGACTCTTTAGAATAGGAGATGAGTACCTTGAAGCGGAAGATGAGACTTACGGCAGCAGAATTAGCAGTGGAGCGGGCTTCTTGCAGTCAACCTGACAAAGACAAGAGTGTTCTGGAGTCTTCATTCGCGGAGCAGCTTTCCTGTGCCTCAGAGGAGATTAGAGACTTAAAGAACTTGCTGGGGCAGAAGGAAGAATACTCGGGCGAGCTCGTGCAATAACTCACTCATACTCAAGAAGATCTTCGAAGGGCCTTAGAGAAAGATCAAACTTTAGAGCAGCCGATTGTTCCATTAAGAGCCGCTCATGAAGCTGCGGAGGCGGATAAGGACGGGTTGAGGGCTGAGCTTCAAGTGTGGGAAAAAGATTATGAGGATTTGGAAGAGGTGGCTTCTATTGATGTGATCTGGGCGCATATGGATTCTCGCCTTGACACATTGATGGAGATGAGTCAAGAGGGTTTTGACTTTAGTGCTGAAATAGCCAAAACTAAGGAAGCCATGGAGAAGGCTCAACAAGGTCATAACCTGTCTTCACCTGATGGTGGGATTCCAGCCGCTCATTCTTCCTCTTCATCCTCAGTTGCTCCCGCTCCTTCTGCCTCTGAAGCCAACCCCTCTCTTTGAAAAGATCTAGTTGGTTTATCCCTTTTTTTCTTTTTCTTTGTATCAATTTGTGGTTACCCCTAGCCCCATTGGGGGTAAATTTGGATTTCCTTTAAGTCCCCAAATGACAACTTAGGGGCACCACAATGTAAATATAAAAATCTTATACGGCTAAGTATAAGTTAATACTTAGTTTTAGCCGTTTTTAATATATAAATGCTAGTTCGACTTTTGTTGAGTTTTTGTTTAACTCTTTAAGTGTTTTGCATGCTTTATTTTTCGAGGTTTTAGTTTTACCTTCGAGTTTTGCATGTGTAATGCTTTAGACTACTCGGACCTTTTTTATAATAGGCACGGTGTCATTAAATGTGTGCCTTTTTGTAATAGGCATAGTTTATGGAAGAGGGCCCTTTATAATTGACATGAAGAAGACGTCACAACTTCATGATAATGCAATAGAGTGAAAGGAATTTTACACATGTTTAATAATGTTTCCAAGGAAAGTTTTTGTGTTT
>ML355907.1:0-26665 GCA_005239505.1 Nicotiana paniculata | reverse complement strand
ATTAATGCGCATAAAATATAAGGTATATCACATGTTAAACTATGCAATTTAGTCTCGCATCATCCATGCATAAGTAAATAAAAACATGTCACGACGTGCAACCCGATCCCTAAATGATCCCTCACAATCAGGCCATCGGTCTCACTCAGTCATTAATCTCTCCTATCTCTCGGGTTCATAACGCTCATACTAAGCATCCCTAATCAATAATGCGAGATGTAACAATGTACAATAATAGAGACTGAGATACGATATGAATGATGAATATGATTGAGTACGTGAATGCAATTAAACAATTAACCCAACAGCAAGTAACGACCACTGTGGGTCCTAACAGAACCAACAAATAGCCTAAACATGATTTCTAGCATAAATTACAGCTCAAGTGCTCTAACACATGGAGTACGGTAAAAGTGTCCAGTTAAGGAAGCTACACAATTTCCATGAAATCGACTAATTCACATTTTACACGGTGCACGCCACATGCCTGTCACCTAGCATGCGCGTCACCTCAACATCAATTGCATAACACATAATTCAAGGTTTCATATCCTCGGAACCAAGTTTAGAAGTGTTACTTGCCTCAAACTATTCAAATCCCTACTCCAACAAGCCCTTGCCTAACGAAATGACCTCCTAATGCCTCAAATCTAGTCACAAACAGTTCGATACAATCAACACGATCTAAAGGAATCAATTCCATAAGAAAATACTAAGCTCTTAATCAAAAGTTAAACTGGCCTCCGAGCTCATGTCTCGAAATCAGGGAAAAGTCACAAAATTCGAACACCCATTCAACTAGGAGTCCATCCATATCAAAATTACTTAAATCCGATACCAAAATCTCGATCAAAACCTCGAAATTCGGCCTAAGAACTTTCCTCCATTTTCCCCTAATTTCCACTCCAAATCAGTAATTTAATGATGAAATCATAGACATAAATATAAAATTTAACCAAAATTAAGTAAGAATCACTTACCCCATTCACCCACTTGAAAATCTCTCCAAGAGTCGCTTCCCATCGAGCTCCCAAAATCAAATTGTGAAAATGAACTCAAACTCTCGTTTTTGAATTTTAACACTGCTGCCAGTGATTACTCTCGCGATCGCGGAAAGCCCCTCGCGATCGCGAAGGAAAAACAAAGTTGTCCCCAAATATAACCTTCGCGAACGCGAAACTCTGCCTCAATTGACATTCCCGATCGCGTCCACCCTCGCGCGACCACGAAGCACAAACGCCCTGAACCAACGACCTCCTCTCCTCTTCGAGAATGCGATTATGCATACGCGTTCACGATTCATTGTTTGGCCATCCTACGCGATCGCGTACCCTACTTCGTGAACGCATAGAGAAAATTCACCACTGTCCCAAACAAGCCTATGCGACAATAGACCTGTCCACGCAATCACGTATAAGGAAACCAAATACAGACACCAGAAAATCTTCAGCCATAACACCAAGTGAAAAATTGATCCGTTAACCATGCGAAACTCACCCGAGGCCTCCGGGACCTCAACTAAAAATACGAACAAGTCTCAAAACATCATACGAACTTAGTCGAGTCTTCAAATCACACCAAACGATGCTAAAACCACGAATCGCACTCAATTCAAGCCTATTGAAACTAAGGAATTTCAACTTCTACAAACGATACCGAAACCTATCAGATCACGTTTGATTAACCTAAAATTTTCCACACAAGTTACAAAGACACTACGAACCTACTCCAACTCCCGGAATACCAATTCGAGCCCGGTAACCACAAAGTTCACTCTCGGTCAAACTTCTAAATTTTCAACTTTCGCCATTTCAAGCCAAATTCAACTACGGGCCTCCAAATAATAATACGGACACTCTCCTAAGTTCAAAATCACCCAACGGAGCTAACGGAACCATCAAAAATATATTCCGGAGTCGTTTACACACAAGTCAATATCCGGTCAACCATTTTAACTTAAGCTTTCAACCTTGAGACTAAGTGTCTCAATTCATTATGAAACCTCTCCGTACCCGAACCAACTACCTCGGCAAGTCACATAGCAGCTATAAAGAATAAAATGAGTCGTGAATGGGGGAACAAGGTTACAACTCTCAAAACAACCGACCGGGTCGTTACATCCTCCCCCTGTTAAACAAACGTTCGTCCTCGAACGGGTCTAGAAATGTACCTGGAGTCTCAAACAAGCATGGATATCTACTCCGCATCTCCCGCTCAGTCTCCCAAGTAGAATTCTCAACTGGATGACTTCTCCACTGCATCTTCACGAAAACTATGTCCTTTTACCTCAACTTTCGCACTTGTCGATCCAAAATAGCCACCGGCTCCACATCATAAGTCAAATCACCATCCAACTGAACCGTGCGTCCAGAAAATGAGACGGATCGCCGACATACTTCCAGAGTATGTATACATGTAACAATGGACGAAGACCCGATAGACTAGGCGGCAATGCAAGTTCATAAGCCACTTCTCCAATCTTCTTAAGTATCTCAAAAGGCCCAATATACCTAGTTATCGACTTTCCCTTCTTCCCGAATCTTATAACACCCTTCATGGGTGAAACATTGAGCAGTACCTTCTCCCCAACCATGAAAGCAACATCACGAACCTTCCTATCAACGTAACTCTTTTGTCTAGACTGTCGTGCGAAGCCGATCCTAGATCAATTTAACCTTGTCTAGAGCATCTTGAACCAAGTCAATACCCAATAGCCTAGCCTCGACCAACTCAAACCAACCCACCAAAGATTGACACCGTCTACCATTCAAAGCCTCATACAGAGCCATCTGAATGCTCTACTTGTAGCTGTTGTTGTAGGAGAACTCTGCGAGCTGCAGAAGCTGATCCCAAGAACCCCTGAAATATATAACACAAACACGTAGAATATCCTCCAATATCTGAATAGTGCGATCGGATTGTCAGTCTGTCTGAGGGTGAAATGTTGTACTCAACCTAACCTAGGTTCCCAAATCATGTTGCACTACCCTCCAAAACTACGATGTAAACTGCGTGCCACGATCTAAAATGATGGACACCGGCACACCGTGAAGGTGAACAATCTTGCGGGTGTAAATCTCAGCCAACCGTTTTGAAGAATAAGTAGTCCCATCTGGAATGAAGTGTTTGGACTTGGTCAACCGATCCACAATCACCAAAATAGCATCGAACTTCCTCGAAGTCCGTGGAAGCCCAACTAAAAAATCCACGGTGATACGCTCCCATTTCCTCTTCGGAATATCAAGCCTCTGAAGCAATCCACCCGGTCTTTGATGCTCATACTTCACCTGCTGACAGCTTAGGCACCGAGCTACATACCCCACTATGTCCTTCTTCATTCTGCTCCACCAATAATGTTGCCGCAAGTCCTGGTACATCTTCGCGGCACCCGGATGGATGGAATACCGTGAACTGTGGGCCTCCTCAAGAATCAACTCATGTAGCTCATCTACATTAGGCACACAAATCCGATCATGCATAATCAACACCCCATCATCCTCAATAGTAACATCTCTGGCATCACCGTGCTGACCTGTGTCCTTAAGGACAAGCAAATGGGGATCATCATACTGGCGCTCTCTGATGCGATCAAATAAGGAAGACCGAGAAACCACACAAGCTAGTTGGAGAAGTCCTGATCATTAACTGCAAGAGGTCTCTCACCAACAGAAATGAATGCAAGACTACTCATACTCACTGCGTTCCTATTAAAGACATCCGCCACCATATTGGCCTTCCCGGGATGATACAGAATAGTAATACCATAGTCCTTTAGCAACTGCAACCATCTCCGTTGCCTCAAATTTAGATCCTTTTTTTTAACAAGAGCTGGAGACTCTGATGATCCGTAAATACCTCACAAGGTACATCGTAGAGATGATGCCTCCAAATTTTCAATGCATGAACGATGTCAGCCAACTCCAAATTATGAACATGATAGTCCTTCTCATGGGGCTTCAACTGACGTGAATCATAAGCAATTACTCTACCCCCTGCATCAGGACACACCTAATACCAATCCGAAAAGCATCACAATACATTGAGTAGGAACCAGAAGCTGAAGGTAGAACTAGAACTAGAGTTGTCAAGGCAGTCTTGAGATTCTGAAAGCTCTCTTCACACTCATACTACCACCTGAAAGTAGAAACCTTTTGGGTCAATTCGGTCAAAAGCGATGCAATAGACGAGAAACCCTCCATGAAGCGATGATAATAACCGGCCAAGCCGAGAAAGCTATGAATCTCTGTAGCTGGGGACGGTCTGGGCCAACTCTAAACCGACTCTATCTTCTTCAGATCCATCTGAATCCCCTCACTTGACACCATGTGCCCCAAGAACGCCACTAAACTAAGCCAAAACTCACACTTGGAGAACTTGGCATAAAGTTTCTCCTCCTTCAAATGCTGCAACAGAATCCTCAAATGATGGGCATGCTCCTCCTGGATACAAGAGTACACCAGGATATCATCAATGAATACTATGACAAACGAGTCGAGATAAGTCTAAAATACACTGTTTATCAAATGCATGAATACTACTGGGGCATTGGTCAGCCCAAAAGACATCACAAGGAGCTCATAATGACAATAGCGGGTCCTAAATGTTGTCTTTAGAATATTCGAGTCCCGAATCTTCAACTGGTGATAACCAGACCTCAAATCAATCTTAGAGAACACTCTCGCATCCTGAAGCTGGTCAAATATATCATCAATACGCGGCAAAGAGTTGATACCTAATTTTTCTCTCATACTTCTTATAAATATCATATATGCTTTAAATATCATTCTTGCACCATCACCGATTTACAAAGAGTCATACAAGTATTTTCTATAGTTTTCCATAATTTTTAAAGCTTTAAATTGATTTTCTTGCATTTAAATTACTTGAATATTTATTAATTACCCTTTCAAATTATTTTGTGATGACTTAATCATCTAAATTTATTATTTGTATACAGATATATGTTTCATAATATTTTATCTCAAATTATATAGTTATATCTATAGTTTTAGACTATTTACATAATTTTGTAATAATAGCCTATATGCTATGCATAATTACAGTTTTTCACATCATTTGTGCCAAATAGCATTTTTATATTTTTATAATGTTAAACTATTTATTTAAAGCATTTTACTACATAAATAATATTTTATTATTTTGTTAATTACTTTTTATAAATTATTGTTTGATAAATTTTTGTGTATTTAATTTTTAAATTATGTCCCAACTTTAACATGAATTTCAGGCAAAAGCAGACCTAAAATATTTGGCCCGCTTCATTTTGCCTTCAGCAGCCCAAACCAAAGACCTTATTACCCCAACCCGGACGGGAACTGACTGACCCGCCCCATCTCTCTCTTTAAAATTACAACCGTTGATCTATCAAGATCAACGACTCACAACACCTCCCCCTTCACTCCCTATAACCGCACAACACCAAACCCTAACCTATTTTTTCCAACCGACCGCCCCTATACTCTCTCAAAACCTCCCCTCACCTCACAAACCCTAATTGCCATCCCAATTTTTCACTGAATCCAACTCATCTGTGGATTTTTACCATGATTTACTTACCTTTTTCGGATTATAATGCTATTATCTATGTAAATATGGTGTTACTTAGTAATTGCTCATTTTGGCAAGTACCAGTCTCTGAATCAAAGAAGATCAGCTTTAACCTCTAGGATTTGGATGATATTCCGTCTGTATACGTTCATAGAAAGGATATGAGGATTCGATTCACCGAGATCTCCGGCCAATTTCTGATCCTAGTCAAACTAGGGTTTACCTGGTTTCTTCTCCTAATCCTATTGTAAATTGATTTCTACATGTTCTTCTTTCCTTCTTTATGTTCGATTGACTGTATTTCCTTATTCGTGTGTTAATTTTTATTACTATATAATCCCATCTCCCAACTCCCCTTAGACATACTTTCAATCGCAAAAACTATTACTGTTCTCTCATTATTTCTTGTCATGTACTATTATGAGGTTCAATCTTTTGGCCGACTGAAAGCCAAGGCCACTAAAATCCAATTCTTAAACCTTTCTCAGTGTGAGCACTATCCGAGGTTCATTCAAAATCCAAGGAAACTCTGATGCACTGAGATTCCTGGATTCTACTGCTCGTTTATCTATTGATATTGAAGTGTTGCTGAAATTACTCCCCTTGTTTACTTGTTTATCTGTAATTGGTAATGTAGCTACGACTCTTACAATCTCATTTTTTTGTTCTTGCTTGAATTCCTGCTCTGTATATCTATGCCTCTGAGGTTTTATGAACCAACATGCTATTGTCGGCTTTGAAGCTATTCTTTGAGGCTCTATGCCTTCTCGTAATCAAACTTCCGTAATTGATGCCTTGGTTCTGTTTTTTCTTAAGTCCGTTGGCTCTAATGCGTGTGCTCGAATGTTTATAATTGTTGTTTGGTTCGAATGTATCATCTTGCCTTATTTTGTACTCTTAGGATGAGTTACACCATGTCCAGGACCTATGTTGATTCATGTTAAGGCATTTATGTGCAACTTAATAATGTTCTATAGTTAATTCCTAATTATGTTATTAGCCTAAGCATGCTTTCCTTGCTACTTGTGGATTAATGCATGTCCTCTTGCCTTGCCCTGTACCTTTGTGATAAATCAATGCATGTGTTTCAGAACTGGTTAAGTCATTCTGTCCAACCTACTGAATTCATGATGTTATACTGGTTAGCTAAAGCATGTCTTCATGCCATTTAAGCTCTAATGTATATTTCGAATTTATGTAATCTTGTGCTTTTCAACACTTTTTGGACCTTAGGAAACCTCACAACCAGTCTCTTCTCTCCTATATTACCAACTAGTATCATGTTCAAGGCTAGCCTATCTTGATTTTGAAGATTGACATGCCTCTCATATTATGATTAGTGTTCAGCATGCTAAGATTTCCCTGTTCCATTAAGAAATCGCTTGATCATGATTTTTGCTCTGTTAAGTTGTTCTTTTCATTGTTTTTCTATGATGAACATTCTATGTGTTGGTTGTACTTTGTTTGCTTCTTTTCTGAATCTTCTAGACCTTTATCTAAGGTTCCCTAGATTGGATCTGAATCATGATTCATTATAGAAACTCTTAAGAATGATTTACTATCCTATGTAGTCAAATAGGTCACTCTCAAACTTGTCTTAGAATTATGAGCATACATTTGCCTTATATGTGTCTTGTATGCCTTCCTACTTAGCATGATTTTGTAGCTTGACCAGAGTTGCTGCTAGCCTCACTTTTAAGAACCGAGTGTTTAAGTTGTTCAATTAATTGTATGAGTCATTTGTTACTCGTTTGGTCATGTTTGGCATCCATTTGGGTAAATAAATTATTTGTTGGTCCTGGAAGGGGGCCATATGTGTTGTTGGACTTGGTCACAGGACTCAGGAGTATTCTAATTGTTTCTTGTGAGTCTGTGGTTTGGTCCTGCTGCTTTGTCGGGGAGTAAGGCTATTGAAGGTCTGGGATATCCCCAATTTACTTTGTATTGGGCATGTGATTGCCTTAGTGGTCTTGTACTTGTTTTAGTCTATAGTTTGTCATCTTTAAGTATGTATTATTTCATTCTGGGCCTGTAATGATTTGTAAACTGAATGATGGGGGAATAAAAAAAGGGGGGGGGGGGGCTGAGGCATTCTAATGCTTTCATAAAAGGTTAGAAAATATGCTTATGGGGTATATGTGTTCTATTTTCTATTTCATTTAGCATGCCTTATATATTATTTCGTTCAGTGTGTTGCACACTAATAGAAATCATGCCTACAGGAATCACGCACACAGTTCACTTAACTTGTCAAACATGTTGGCTTAAGTAATTGCTACGCTTGTTTCCATGTGCACTACTTAACGCTTTAGATAGCATGCCTATAGGATACAATAACACATGTTTTGCTAATGTCCACCTAGATACAATGTCTATAAGGTTTCAATTAATCAATCAATCAACTGCTTCTATTGCTCTTACTACGCTGCTCCTGTAGATATCTTGACTATAAGATCTTAATCAACTAATCAATTACTTTGTTACTTCGTTGCATTGCCACATTTAGACAACATGCCTATAGGGATAAAGTATATAAAATCAATTTCAGTTGTTAACTACTAGAAATCTTGTCTATAAGACACTGTCACCTTCCTAAGAAACATGTCTATAAAAATCAGCGCTGGTAATTCAGAGTTCGTTTCAGTGCCTCATTACACAGATAACTAGAGATCATGCCTATATGTTCGTAATGCCTTTAATCTGCAAAATCCGTTAGCCTAAAGTTGCAACGCTACTTGTAAACTATTGAAAATCAGAATCGCCTATAAATTATTCCTATAGGACTTTAAGTATTGATCCTGAAAATTGTCTATTGTTGAATCTGCCCGCATGCAATTTGCTGTTTATGTGTGGAGGTTAACTTGAACCCTTTCTTGAATTTATGTGTAGTCCTATATGTTTTGAATGCACGCTAGTTTTATCATTTTTGAGCATCCTAAGTGAAGTCTAGAACCACCCAAATAGAGGTCCAAAGCCTCCTGGACCATATGTATGGGACGGGTAGTGCACACATAGGTTACGATTTAGAATTGAATTAGAGCGCCCTTAAGTAATAACCTCAACATAGTAATTAGATAGCAGGAGATGATAGTCTATGTCCGCTGAATAATACGAGCAACCGTTACCTTAAAGGATATGCGAAATATTATTTATGTTGCACGGGGTGATCCTTTAGGCTAAAAAACTTAGGATCCCCCATTTTCTTTATGTACTTGTTATTTAAAGTTAGTTATTTAACGTAGATCAATGTAGTTATATCCTTGTAGTCATTAATATTTGTACCAATTATCATGTGTTATAATAAGACTCTTCGACTTCTAAATTTCTCTGAATTTATTTGATCACCTAGCCTAATTATATGATCCACATAGTTTAAAGTTCGGTCGGGATCCATAGTTGTGGACCTCGAAGAGTGCCTAACACCTTCTCTTTGAGGTAATTTGAACCCTTACCCCATCTTTGGTGGCGTTGACTAGTAAATAGAGTTATTTGAAAATAGGTGTCCTAACGCACCTTAAAAATCGTTAGGTTTTGATTATTCTCTTTTAATACCTCATTTAAAAAAGTTTTCACATGTCGAAACCCGCTTTCGCGAGAAAATGGGGCGCGACAACATGGAGACTCTTGCTGGGGATATACTCAGGCTCTTACCATGATGAACTTGACTTTTGTGGATTACTTTTCTTATTTGTTTTAAAATGCTATGAAATTCACATCCTTTACTTATTCACCTTTATCTATTTTAAATTGCTATAACGTGCGCATCTTTTCCCTTCTTCACCTTTATCTGATAAAAACTGCTATGACATGCACATCCATTTTCTTATTCACCTCTATTTGTTTTAAACTTCTATGACATGCACATAACTTTCCTTCTTATCCTTTATTTTCTATGACATGTATAACTTCTCTCCATATCCTTCATCATGTCTAAGACTGCTATATTATAACTCCCCTATCCCTATTTCCCCACCTGCTCCATTACGTTCTTGCGTATTTTCATGAGCTAAACTGACTTCTCTATTTTGTCTTTCTTTTCTTTTCTTTTCTTTTCTTTTATTTTATTTTCTTTTCATGTTCACCTTTTCTACGTTATTATGTGCATTACTTAGAGAATTCCAAGGGACACCATCATATTATGTGCATTACTTGGAGAAAAGGTGCCAACATGTTGATCATTATTGCATAAGTAGTCGAACCTGGAGGGGAGGGGGGGGAAGGGATAACTTTTATTTGTTTATAGAAAATGAAGCACGAAATACCCAAGTTCAGTATGGTCCAGAATATCCTGCCTTTGCTACTTGGCTAGTGGAAAGACGTTGCGCCTTGTGACAAGAATCATGTGAGGAGAGTACTTGGTAACCTGTCATCTTTGTTGAATGTTCAACCAAATGGGGAATTGATCGAGGCAAATACAGTATTCTGAGATGAGAAACGAGCTATTTTTCGGTTTGGAAATATAGAAATGACTCATCTCCTAGATGAAATAGGGGGTTTCACCAAGTTACGATGGGATAGTCCGGGACTGCTAGTACCAGAGAATCGCACTCCCCGAAGTTTTTGAAAATGTTGTGTTTTAAGAAGAATGATGAACTACTTTGTATGAAGAAATCATACATCCCTTTTGAGTTTCTTTACGAGCGTTACAGGCACATCAAGTCATATCGTCTTCATTATGATGAACTCGCCATTACTTCTTTGGATGGGTGCATCGCCGGGTTTATATTTTTGTTGTCTGCTTCGTGGGTTTGTTGATCTAGCCATGGTCGCTAAGAACTTAATGAATGGTATCGAAGGACAAACTTATACTATCATCCCAATGGTCTTAGCCGAAATGTACTATGCTCTAGATTGGTGCAAGCATGGGTTTGGACACTTCGAGGGTTGGAATCTATTGCTACAAGTCTGGTCGCTGGAACAATTTCAGAGGGGTGAGTATTGTCATCAGCTTCTACGAAGGCCACTAAATGACTACATAGCCAACCATCAACCCAAAGAAGATGACGTTCATTCCAGACAGGTTTGCAAGACCTGGAAATGCTATAAGTTGGGTGCGCTTCAGCAATCTTATAGACGAGCAAGTGCATTGGATGTTTGAATGGTTTCCTAGTAGTGAGTTCATCATCAGATCAAAAGGAACTACTCACTTGGTACTGATCGGGCTGCGAGGCATATACCCTTACAATCTTATAAGGGTAATGAGACAAGCTTGAAGAAAACAAGTCATACCTCAGGTTTCCAACATGGTCCAGTACAAGCCAGATTTTAAGGGAGATGTCATCCCATTCAAGTTCGAAGCGCAACACATGTGGAACCAAAAGATCATTGTGGAAGTAGAAACTATTAAGCCAGATAGGTATCACGTCGGTCATATGTACTACTATCTATCATGTCTGGAAGACGACGTAGCTGGGGACGTCAAACCAGAAGTCAATATGAAGGATATGATCATAGATGAAGTGGCTGAGGCACAAGTGAAGTACACGAGGCTACACAAAAGGGTGTTCGAGTCCGAAACTAAACGTCTGGAGCAGCACAAAGTGAACATGGAGGCGATAAGGGAATGGAAGGAGATTGCCACTAAGTCAACAGAAGATGGAATACCTGGAATAAGAACTGATGGAGCTAAAAGGGAAGATGAGAAAGAGACTTTCAGATTGTCAAGGCATGGACGACGATGAATGAGGAAAACTGGCAAAAGCTTACTTATTGCTGGATATGCGCGATATGGGAAACATGATTGATGGGGTCCAGAGATCCAAGCATGGAGAAGGTCCTTCAGGGACCAAGTAGATTAGGAGATGATGGTCATTACTGCTTTCTAGCTTAGATTAAATTTCGATGTAATAAGGCTAAATGCCATTAGTAACTTTATTATATTATTGTCAATTTAGTAAAAGATTATTTTGGCTCATTTTCACATTAATGAAATGAAGCAAACATTGGCACCAATTTTCTCCAAGTCTATGTGTGGCTTACGCCTACCTCGGGCACAATGAGGTCCCCAAATTAGGACGCGAGTTATTGCATGACTTTGTGAAACATGTTTAAATAGTGCGAACACTCTTTTAGTTCGCCTTACTAACTTGGTTATCTTTTGCTTTTTATTTCTTTTTTTTGATTATTCACATTCCCAAAGGTTGGCTCGTGCATACTGGCATCATCAACATACCACACTAGATCCAGAAGTCCTCCACCTCTTTCTCCACCTAGCGAACCGAAAAACAAAAGTAAGGGCAAAGGGAAAATGGATGATTTAAGTGGAATCAGGAAAGACAATGCCCATGTGGCAGAAAATGTTGAAACTTCAGATGGTAGAAGTACTCTAGGGAAGAATGAGTTGGTCTTACGTCTGAAAAATTATCCTAGAACTACAGGGCGAGCTTGAGCAGGTCCAAAATCTGGAAAACATTTCCCTTACTCTCAATGTTCCCGACATCAACCAGCAAAACTCGACTACCCAGAACCAAAAACCACCACAAAAGTCACAAAATCATAATCCACCACGCACAAAATCCTAATCTCTCACCTCTCTAGAACCTTAACTCGCCACCACTGCCAACCCCTCAATAACACCACCATCATCCAACTCAATACCCGCAAACTACTACTTATTACACTCCCCAAAATGCACCACAACCTACTCCCGATCCCCAAAACTCGACCAATGACCACCTATATACCCAAGTTCCAGGAACTCATCAAAGCAATTTGATATATGTGGAAACCTTACCCCATACCCCGCAGCAAACCCTATACATACTCGAGCCACTTGAGAAGGACCTTCTCATTAGAAACATGACAGAGGAACTCAAGAAGCTCAAAGGGAGAGTCCAGAGTGTTGAAGGTGGGAAAGGCTTTGAAGGTCTAAACTATGAAGATTTGTGCATTCAGCCGGATGTGGAACTGCCAGAGGGTTACAAACCTCCCAAATTCAAATTGTTTGATGGTACTGGTGATTTGAAAGTGCATCTGAGAACATACTGCGACAAGCTTGTAGGAGTGGGTAAGAATGAAAAAATCTGCTTATTCATGCAAAGCCTTACAGGAGATGCTTTGTCTTGGTATATCAATCAAAACCCAAAGAATTGGGTTAATTGGGTAAGTATGGCATAAGATTTCATGGACAGATTTAGGTTCAACACGAAAAATGTACCAGGCATTTTCTACATTCAAATCCTCAAGAAGAAGCCGACATAAACCTTCTGCGAGTATGCTACTCGTTGGAGATCAGATGCCGCAAAGGTAAGGCCATCACTTGAATAAGAACAAATGAACAAGTTCTTTTTTAGAGCACAAGATCCACAATATTATGAACAATTGATGGTCATCGACAATCACCAGTTCTCAGACATCATCAAGTTAGGGGAAAGAATAGAAGAAGGAATTGAGAGTGGGATGGTAACTAATTTTTAGGCGCTACAAGCCACGAATAAAGCTTTGCAGTCAGGAGGTATTTCAAAGAAGAAAGAAGTGGGTGTCGTGACACCTCCGCCCACATATCAACACTCACCCCCAAAATACCAATACCCTGCTGCCACCTAACATACCTATAACACTCCACCTTCATATTACCATTAACCTCCACCCGTCCACCAACATTACCCAAAGCCACGTCCAAATTTCGACCGTAAACCTCCTAGAAAATACACCCCAATTCCCGAAACCATAGCCCAACTGTACGAGAGATTGAAGGTCACTGGTTATGTCACCCCTATTCCAGATGATGTTTTAGAAAATCCCTCCCAATTGATCAACCCCAACAAAACATGTGATTATCATTCAGGCATGAAGGGTCATACCATTGATGAATGTCGCACGTTGAAAGACAAGATTTAGACGCTGATCGATGCTAAAGTTATACAAGCAAAGAAAGTTGCACCGAACATCTGCAAAAACCCTCTCCCTGATCACAAAGGTGAGGGAGTGAACGTGATGGGAACTGACGAGGAGTGGGATCGGGAAGGGTCCATTAGACTCATTCGAGATGGAGACACTCCTATGTTGTTTTATACTTTAATACCACACAAGAGGGAGGGTGATTTGTGTGGTGTCCAATTTTCGAGTGTTGTCTCAATAGAAGAAACTGGTTCTTCTTGGTGTTCCAACTTCTACTGGTGCAGAATAATAAATGCAGTAAAGTAAAAACATAGATATTTTTACGTGGAAAACACCTGGCTCAAAAGGTGGAAAAACCACGACCTACTCCTCAGTAGGATTTTCTCTAACTCTTCACTACAACTCTAAGCCAAACAACGTTTACAAAATAAACTCTTTTGTAAACCTAGGACTAACTGTAATCCCTTTGTAGCAACCTAGCCTCTCGCTAATTGCGACAAGCTTCAAGTTAACTCTAACTTGAACAATGTGTACCTATTACAATTGCTTCTAATAAAGCTGAAAGATACAATATTGAATCACCTATTACAACCAACTAGACTCGAAGACAAATAGATGGAATTCGTTCTTGTAGCTGGTCAGAAGCCTTTGTTTTGCACAAGAATTCTACTTGCAAAATTTCTCTGGTAATTTTGCTTTCAGTTCTTGCTTCAATTCTGTCTTTGTACTATTAATTCTTCAGTAGGAATACTTCAACATTATATAGCGCCAGAAGTTGAGATATTCTTGTTTAGTTCTAATGCAACTCTTCCTTGGTGGAAGAGTTTGTGTTTATCTCAACTTCCTTCCTTTGTTTCTGTCCTTGCTGAACTCGAACTCTAACCTCTTATCAATTTGCAACCTTTTCGCATTAGGAGACAACCTCTTAGTTCATGGATAATTCACAGATCATGTTTATCTCCTGTGCATGTACGGTTCTTGTGCCAATGGGTTCGTTCGAGTATGTTTGCACTGATGGACCTGGTTCAACTGGGTAGGCATTTGTCAATCTTCAAAACCATGCAGTGACTTGGGTCAACAAATTCCCCATTTTGATGATGAAAAACTCTATGCTCAACCCTGTATAAACTTCAAACACTTTGTATGGTTTTAAGCATTTATCATGGAGAGACCAGGTTCATTAGGTTATAAATATCACAACTTTTTGAAATTTTGAAAAAGCACATATCTTCCCCCTTTTGGCATCATCGAAAATTTGCAAAATGATAAACTTACCAGAGTTGTTAACAATTACTCATGGCCATTGAGGCAACTGCAGGTGCAAAACATGATTAATCATCAAAAGAAACCAATAAATGTAAGCTATCTAAGAAACTGAGACAAGACAATAACAAAAATAGAAGAATTCATTTATTAGAACGCAAATCAAGCACCATACAAAAAAACTAAAGCAGTCACTACCATGAGAAAAGACAACCAAAAAACAGAAACAGAACAAATCCCGAACTGGGCAATGAAGGGGGTTTTTTCCTAAGGTTGGGAAGGGGAACATGAGGTTGGGGTCTTGGCTTGATGGAGAGAAAGCATTTGTTGAAGAACACCTTCATTTTTCTCCTTCTCCTTGGCTAGTTCAGATCTGAGAGCATCCGCTCAGCTTCAACCTCATGAAGGCGAGATTTTAATCGAAGGATCTCCGCATCCTTTATCTCTCCTTCCTGCACCAATGACCTGACTTTGCTATTGACTGACTGCTTCCTAGATGAACCAGGTTCATCCTCAGTAACATTGACAAGATAATCACATGTCAGCAAAGTGTTCTTCCCAAAATAATCCTTAGCATTAGCCATCTCAGCTTTCTTCACAGGAACCTCGAAGTGGGAAAGCACAACTGTCAGAATAAATCCATAAGGAATAACATGTGCTTTGGTTCCATTTACAGCTCTGTCCAAGAGCTGAATGATGAAAGATGGCCAGTTAATCTGCTTTCCCCTGTACATGCACTCCATAAGCGTTAAGTCCATGTAACTGGCGACGTGCCTACGCTCTTGTCTTGGAAGCAGAAACTTGATCACAAATTCGAAGAATAGCTTGTTCTGGGGCTTCATTTCACTTTTGAAAACTGGCATAGGCTCAGGTTCCTCCTCATTTTCACAAAAGAATCTGGTGATGTTGAGAGCTGAGGCCATTCCATCGAGACTAGGCCATCTTTTCCTAGTGTAATCATCATAGCCCTCAGCAGGGATACTCAGAATCTCTCCCAGATCCTTTGCATCAAATGTGATCTGAATCCCCTTGACTGTGGAGGTTACCCTGCCATCCTTCACACTTGCATTGGCCATAAACTCCACCAGTTCGTTCCTTGCCAGCCTTCCTTCCAGGTGAAGGACCATGTCCTTCCGTCCCTGTACATCTAGCGCATTCATCAAAAAGATCATTTCGGATTCTTCCATATCTCTCACCAACTTTCTTTTAAGAATAGTACGCTTTCCAAACATGGTGAGTTTGTCAGATTGCTTTGCTCACTAGAGATTTCCTCTTCTCCTCCACTCCATTCTCTTTCTTCTTCTTCTTCTTCTTCTTCTTCTTCAACAAACTTCACTTTCTTGGCCTTGGACCTGGTCCTTTTAGCAGTTCTTGAGGGTGTGGCAGACACATAAGATGACTTCTTTGAAGAAGTCTTAGCCTTCTTGGGCTAGGGTGTCTCAACCACAACTGGAGCCAGCTGCTCCTCATGATAGACCAGGTCCATCGTAACATCATCAACAATAACAACTTCAATAGGCTCTCCTACCTTTGCCTTTCCCTTGGCAGCTTTCTTTTTCTTGCTCTCTCTCAGAGCCCTTTCTAACTCCTCGTCTCCTTGTCGAACATCACTTCTTGTAGCACGAACCTTTGGAGCAGGAGCATCAGCAGATATAGAAACTTTTATTTTCTTTGGTGTAATTGGGGTAGTAGCCTTCTTTGATATTGAATTTCTTTTCCTCTTGGGATTGTAGGACTCCCCAGCTTCCTCAGCATCTCAGCCAATGTCTCCTCGATAGATGAACCAGGTTCATCTGTTGATTTTTGTAAGCTCTCTAAACCTGCTGCTGCTTCCCCAGCAACACTTCCCCCTAAATTTGTGACTCCTTCTTCGTTAATCATAGGAGCGGGACCATAAATAGCAAACGTGGCACCGTCCTCCCCAGATCCCCTTACAGAACCTCCTTCTCCCTCTCTCTCAAGAATTTTATTTTTCCCCAGTTTTCTTTGCCTATCCGGCATTTCTACATCAGTAACTGACCCAACCAACACAAACCTGTTTTCAGTAGTAGCAGTTTCAGATTCAACTTCAAGATTACCTTGCTCAGATCTGGATGAACCTGGTGCTTCATCCTCATTAGCGGATTTGAAGGATTCACTTGAAGATTCAGACTCATGAACCTCGCTGGCTTTAAGAATTTCCTCCAAGAATCTTGCACGAGAGCCAGAAGTAACTGATTTTCTGGCCAAAACTTTTAATCTTCGTTCCCTGGGGACTGAAGTAGGGTTAGGTGTGGGTTCAGGAGTGGGTTCAAGAACTGGAGGGTTTTGGGGGGATGAAGATCTGTTTGGTGAATGTGAACTGTAAACTAAAGGAAAATTTGAACTGGAAGTTTCTTCCCCGTGATTAGGGTTTGTGGAGGAAGATGAAGCAGGGGGTAGTGAAGACATTACTATGAATAATTTTGGAAGGGAAGAGACGATCAGTTTTGGTTTGAGAAGAATAAAGAACTTGGTTCGACTTATGATGTTATGAAGAGGGGAAGTAATGATGGCCCTTTTATAAGATGTGGCTATGAATTATACAACGGGCAGAATATTTAATCAAGTGGGAGTCTGATTGATGTAAGAGTGTCATTGATTAGACGGTTAAGAATCCCCTAAATCTAGGCTAATTAAGTAGCTATGGGACTTCTTGGAACGAGTTCATTTTGGGATAAGTACAAAGAATTTGAAATGAGCCAAATATAGATAGAGTCCTGCTCATGTGTGACTGTAATTAATTCAATAATTATATGGAGATGAACACGTACCTTGTCAATCAGATGAACCAGTAGGGATGAACCTGGTTCATCGTGTTAAAGTATTTAATTTGCCTCAATTTACAAAGATAGAAAAACATCATTAGCAACCAGGGAATCATATTAATACATGGCAAGAGAGTATGACAGTAAAGTCATGATATTGAGCAATGATTAGTCTGGTTGATTATCTATGTTAGTGTTTCTAGCAATTTTTTCATTTTTTTTTCAATTAGGTGATCTTAATCATCCCTAAATTAAGTCGGTTTCTCTCAAAATGCTACCTACTTAGTGCTTTAGTAAAGATATCTACAATTTGTTGGTCAGTAGCACAAAATTCGATTGAAATCATACAAAATTCGATTGAGATCATTCCTTTGTCATAGTTATCCCTTAGGAAATGGTTTCTAACATCTATGTGCTTAGTTCTTTTATGATGAACCGGGTTCTTCGTCATACTAATTTCACTAGTGTTGTCACGGAAAATAGGAATGCATCCAACCTCTATACCAAAGCCCATGAGTTGTTGCTTGATCCATAGCAACTGAGCACAACATGAGGCTGCAACCACATATTCAGCCTCAACAGTAGACAAGGCTACTGAATGTTGTTTCTTGGTGGCCCAAGACACAAGGCAGGAGCCCAAAAAGTGAGCCATGCCTGAAGTGCTTTTCCTGTCAACCAGGAAACCTGCATAATCAGCATCAGCATATCCTACAAGGTCGAAATTACTACCTTTAGGATACCAAAGGCACAAATCAGTTGTGCCTATCAGATATCTCAAAATTCTCTTCACTACAGTTAGGTGGGACTCCTTTGGATTTGCTTGAAACCTAGCACACAGTCCTACACTGAACACAATATCAGGTCTGCTGGCAGTGAGATATAATAGAGGCCCAATCATCCCTCTGTATAGCTTCTGATCAATGGATGAACCAGGTTCATCCACATCTAATTTTGTAGTTGTGGCTATGAGGGTGTCTATTTCCTTTGAGTCTTCCATTTTAAATTGCTTGAGCAATTCTTTCACATATTTTTGTTGATGGATCATTGTTTCCTTTGAGTTTTTCTTGATTTGCAAGCCTAAGAAGAAGTTTATCTCACCCATCATACTCATCTCAAACTCACTCCCCATAAGTATAGCAAATTTCTTACTCAATTTTTCAGAAGTCGCCCCAAATATGATATCATCCACATATATTTGCACACCAGGAGTTCTTTACCCATTTCCTTGAAGAACAAGGTGCTATCAATTTTACCTCGTTTGTATCCATGTTCTAGAAGGAATTTTGATAGACGTTCATACCATGCTCTTGGTGCTTGTTTAAGACCATAAAGAGCCTTGTCAAGTTTGTATACATGGTCAGGTGACTCCCTGCTTTCAAAACCTGGAGGTTGTTTGACAAATACGTATTCCTTCAGATAGCTATTGAGGAAGGCACTCTTAACATCCATTTGATGGAGAGTGAATTCCATGTGTGCAGCAAATGCTATAAGAAATCCGATTGCCTCCAGTCTTGCCACAGGGGAAAAGGTCTCATCATAGTCAATTCCCTCTTCTTGACTGTATCTTGAACAACTATTTCATCTGGGTTGCTAGATGTGCAGGAACAACAATTGTTACAGGTGCTCTCTGAATGCAAGACTGCCATTGGCTGGACGATGGCAGATATCAAAGGGATCAACCCAGCCTATTGCATGCATAAAATTCTCCTGGAAGAGGGACACAGACCTTCTAGGGAACATTAGAGACGGTTGAACCCAAATATGAAAGAAGTGGTAAAGAAAGAGGTCATAAAGTGGTTATATGCGGGAATCATCTTCCCCATCTCTGACAGCAGTTGGGTTAGCCCAGTACAGTGTGTACCGAAGAAGGGTGTTATGACTGTAATAAGGAACGATAAAAACGAGCTAATATCCACTAGAGCTGTCACGGGTTGGAGAATATGCATGGATTACAGAAAGCTGAACCTTGCCACCCGCAAAGACCACTTCCCACTTCCATTCATTGATCAGATGCTTGACCGGTTAGCAGGGAAGTCTCACTTTTGTTTCCTTGACGGGTATTCGTGGTACAACCAAATATCTATTGCCCCGGAGGATAGGGAAAAGACCTCCTTCACATGCCCATATGGGATATTTGCCTTCAGGAGGATGCCATTTGGCCTCTGCAATGCACTTGCAACATTCCAACTGTGCATGATGGCCATTTTCACAGACATGGTAGAGGATATTATGGAGGTCTTCATGGACGATTTCTCAGTGGTGGGAAATTCGTTTGATGAATGCCTAGCAAATCTAAATCGTGTACTAAAGAGGTGTATAGAAACAAACCTAGTGCTGAATTGGGAGAAGTGCCACTTCATAGTACAAGAGGGAATCGTCTTGGGACATATGGTCTCGAGTAAAGGAATTCAAGTGGACAAAACTAAGGTAGAAGTCATCGAAAAACTCCCTCCACCCACGTCAGTCAAAGCTATTCGTAGCTTCCTGGGACATGCCGGATTCTACCGGTGATTCATCAAGGATTTCTCCAAGATTGCTAACCCTCTCTGTAAGTTACTAGAAAAAGATAACCCATTTGTGTTTTTTGATGATTGCAGGGTAGCCTTTGAGGAACTAAAGAAGCAGCTAGTCACTGCACCAATTATAGTTGCCCCAGACTGGGAGCAACCGTTCGAACTCATGTGCGATGCAAGTGACTATGTTGTAGGAGTCGTGTTGGGTCAGCGAAAAGATAAGGTAATGCACCCAATTTACTACGCAAGTAGGACATTGAGTGGTGCTCAACTGAATTACACGATAACAGAAAAAGAAATGTTGGCTGTAGTATTTGCATTTGACAAATTCAAGTCCTACCTGATTGGGTCAAAAGTGATCGCATACACTGATCACGCAGTCATTAGATACTTGGTCGAAAAAAAAGAGTCTAAGACACGCCTAATTCGTTGGGTGCTGCTTTTGCAAGAGTTTGACTTGAAGATTCGTGACCGAAAGGGAACGGAGAACCAAGTCGCTGATCATTTATCACGCCTTGAAGGTGCTAAAAAGGTACCTGAATCTAAGGATATTCTGTAAACCTTTCCAGATAAGCAGCTGCTAGCCACAAACGTGGGAGAAGTGCCATGGTATGCAGACATTGCTAATTATCTGGCAAGCGGCATTGACCCTTATGAGTTCTCCTCTGTGCAAAAGAAAAGATTTTATCCTTATAGTCGTAACTACTATTGGGACGGACCTTATTTGTTTAAAATTTGCATTGATAATATGATCCGGAGGTGCGTCCCCGAGATAGAACAATTGGCTATTTTGCAGGTTTGTCACGCAGCTCCTTATGGAGGACATTTCGGAGGAGTCCGAACAGCAGCTAAAGTGTTGGAGGCTGGGTTCTATTGGCCAACTGTGTTCAGAGATGCCCATCAATGGGTGAAAGGTTGCAATGAATGCCAAAGGACGGGAAACATCTCCCGTCGCCATGAGATGCCCATGAATCCGATACAAGAAGTAGAAGTGTTCGATGTTTGGGGGATAGATTTCATGGGCCCTATTGTCAGCTCATACGGCAATAAGTATATACTTGTTGCTGTAGATTACATGTCCAAATGGGTAGAAGCTGCATCATTCCCCACCAATGATGCACGAGTGGTGGTGGGGTTCGTAAAGAAGAATATATTCACCCGTTTTGGGACCCCAATGGCCATTATAAGTGATAGAGGCACGCATTTCTGCAATCACGTCTTCGAAACGTTGCTTGCTAAATAAGATGTACGTCACAAAGTAGCAACCCCTTATCACCCCCAAACTAGCGGGCAGGTTGAGGTCTCCAACAGAGAAATAAAGAATGTACTAACCAAAACAGTTAACGCCACAAGAACTGATTGGGCGAAGAAACTTGATGATGCCCTATGGGCATACATAACCGCATTTAAAACATCAATCAGTATGTCTTCATACAAGTTGGTATTTGGTAAGGCATGTCACCTGCCCGTAGAATTAGAACATCGAGCTTGGTGGGCATTGAAGCAGTTGAATTTGGATTTCGATACTTCTGGAGAAAATCGAGTCACAAAATTACATGAGTTAGAAGAGTTCAGAGGACAAGCATTTGAAAGCACCAGGTTGTATAAGGAACGAATGAAGAGATTACATGATAAAAACATTGTGGACCGAGATTTCAAACCAGGAGACAAGGTATTGTTGTATAATTCAAGATTAAGATTATTTCCAGGTAAGCTCAAGTCCCGATGGTCTGGCCCGTTTAAAGTGGTCAACGTATTTCCTTATGGTGCTGTAGAGATTACTGTTGAGGATGAGTCTAACACCTTCAAGGTCAATGGACAACGATTAAAAAGGTATATGGGACTGAATGAAGCCAATGTGCTGGCTATTGTGCATCTGGGTGAACCTAAAATACTCAATGAACCTTAATGGGCGTTTATGTTGCGTCGTGCCGCGACGTTAAATCAGGCGCTTCATAGGAGGCAACCTATTGATTTGTTGTAAGCGTCATGCCACGACATTAAATAAGGCGCTTGTTGGGAGGCAACCCAATGCGTAGTTAAATATTAGTGTAGCTAGAAGTATTTCGTGTAATTATAAGTACTAATGAGCTTGCTAGTGCATTAGGGTGATAGGAGGAGTGTTTTCGCATGACGGAAGGTGAGGACATAGCCGGGGTCAAGCAGGCCTTAAGCCTAAAACGCCTAACAAAAGCCAGGAGACCCCAGGCGTTAAGCCCCAAATGCCTGGCTAACGCCAGGGGGCCTCTGGCGTTATGGGCCTAACGTCTGGATAACTCCAGGGGTGGGCTGGCGTTATAGGTATAACGCTAGGGGTGGGATGGCCTTAGGGGCCAAACGCGTAGCTAATGCCAGGGTTCCTGGGATTTTGTATTAAAATGCTCGACTAACGCCAGGTAAGTCCCCTCTTCTTATTCTTACATCTCCCAACTCTCTCTCAAGCAAGTTTCAACCCCCTAGCACAAATCTTCACTAAAATCAAGCCTTCACTACACAGATTGTCTCTCATAATCACACTAAATATATCAACTCTTCCCTGTTTTGCATCATCAACACCCCTACATCACATATCACACGAGTTGCAAAAGGTTAAAATTCCGTGGGGTACTTCATCCTCCTAAAACACATCAATCTTTGAGGTATGATTCTAGCCTATCCTTTATTAACTCGAATTTGCACATATGAAAGGTGTACCCTTGATTTCATGGTGATGTTTTTATGGGTTTCTAAAGTTCTTGGTCATGTTGTATGTTGTCACGAACCCCAATTCCCAAAACCCCATAGGATTGGGCTGAAATTGTGAGGCTAAATGGTGTTATGGAATCCCAAACAGATTTGGGTGAATGAGGCAGTCCCTCACTTCCATAAGAGCTTCAATGGCAGTTGTGCCAGTCAAGTTCTCGATGTAATGCCTCAAAGGCAATACATGTCCCGTTTGGAGCCCGAGTCTCCGGGAAACACACCACTAATGTTATGCATTGTGAATTCCATGGAATTTTAAGTGGAAAGTGGCTCACGAGAAGCCAATTGGTAGCAATGTGTGTCAAATGTCATACACTGGCCGAGGTGAAGTCTGAGTAACCTTGGCAAAGTGAGAAAACGAATAGTATATACTTTGTGACACTCACTCTCTACTCATAAATTGTGCAGGTCCAACGATGCTACCCAGAAGAGCCACCGTCAAGGGAAAGGCCACATTTTCGGCTCCACCGAAAACCAAATCAAAACCCCCACCACCTCAAAAGAAAACAAAAGGGGGAGATGTTATTTCTAGCAAGACTGGTGAGGAAGCAGTAGCTGATGTGGCTGCTATGAGGGGGCAACCCGTTGGCCAACGCGAATATGGTATCAACAGCATACCGGCACAATCCAAGAAATGGTATGCACGTTGCAAGCCTAAGCATGTCCATCCTGAAGTGGCCATTAAAGAGGGGAGTCTTAGAACTAAATTCTCGGCAATATGGAGGAGCATCCATGAATTGGGTCTGGGATATGTGTTCAAACACCATGGGAACATCAACCTCAACTTAGTCCGGGAATTTTATGCCGGATTTGATCCTAATGGCAAGGAAGAATTGGTGCCAATTCGTGGGCATTTGGTGGATTTTTCAGCCAAGGCCATATACTTTCTAGGTGCACCAAATGTTCCGGTGGAGCCTCTTGAACAATTCTTTCGTTACCCTAATTATAAGGAGGTGAGGCACACACTGTGTGGGGTTGATTCCAGAGCTGCTTGGATTCGGGATAGAGCCACCAATTGCCATAAGAGATTTCCCAAGAAAAAGATGAAGGCTGAAACACAGGTATGGCTTAAATTGATCAATGCACGGATATTACCGTGCAACCATGACACTTTAATAAGCCGAGAGAGGATTTGTGTGCTCTACTTCCTCATGACGGGGCAGCAAGTAAATGTGGGTCATCTAATGCGATATCAAATGGGATTGGTGCGCTCCAGTAATAGAATTGATCGAATCCCTTTCCCAAACTTCCTGACCCAGTTCCTGCTAAATGAAAATATAGCGGTTGAGCCCAACTTTGACCACATTATTGATCAACAACTAACTAGGTAATCAGACATCATTGGCTTAAGACTAAAAGAAGAGTCTTCCCTGACCAATGTTGAGCGTAATACGCGGGACGATTGCTTCATGGCCCATCTCTATGGGATGATGGATTTACAATTGCGCATAGGAGGTCTTCCAGCATCACCAGAGGAAAGGTATGAGTTGAATCAGAGATACCCACTCAATGCGCACGCGCAGCAAATGATAGGAGCAGGTGAGGGGTACGGGCTCCCAGATGATGAAGATATAAACACGCCTGAAGATTCTGATGCGGAGCCGCTGCACTCTGATGAGGAAGATGATGAAGAAGATGAATATGAAGAGGAATGGAGAGCGTCCGATGATGAAGATGCTTAACGACCAGGGAGTTTCTTGCGCCTTACTTTTATTTCTTGTTTTAACTTTAAGTGATGCACTGAGGACATTGCATGATTTAAGTGTGGGGTGTTGTAAATATTTGTTGTATTTGTTGTGATTTGTTGTGTTTAGTGTGTTTTCTTGTTAGTATTTTAG
The DNA here is from genome assembly GCA_005239505.1 of Nicotiana paniculata. NCBI lineage: Eukaryota > Viridiplantae > Streptophyta > Magnoliopsida > Solanales > Solanaceae > Nicotiana > Nicotiana paniculata. Next base: position 2,116 of record ML355907.1, on the reverse strand, counting down.
CTTTTCTTGTTAGTAAGTTTTTATTTTTTTAAAAAAAATATTAGAAAGATGTGGACTGTTCCCGACGATGGATCTCCTAGACAGTTCTCTTGAGGGTGTGAGTCTAAAAGAAAAACACCAAAAAGTTTTTTTTTAGGTAGTGTAGTAATTCCCCCTTGGTTTTTCTTTCGACCACGGTTCTTTTCCAAGGGTTTTTAATTGAACCGGGTGTAGGTAGTTTTTAACTTGTAGCATTAGTAACCACATAGTTGAGGGCTTAATAATAGCAATATCTCGAAACGTGCTAATGCCTTGAGAATAGTCAGTACTGTGATTGTGACGCTTAGGCTCAATTTTTGACTCCAGGATAAATACCTTAAATCAGGAATTCTTAAGATTTGCTTAACTGCTTTGACTGGAGTGTCGTGATAGATCCGATCCTGAGTGAGCTATGTGCCATNTTATGTATCGTAGTTAACCCCGTTGAGCCTATAATCCTGTTTCTTTGGCAGCCACATTACAATCCATACCCCTTTGTTTGAATTGAGCATATATTTGAATCTTGTCACCTCTCGTAAGCACGAGAAATGTTATGAAATATGGAAAAATTAAAGTGTGGGGTGGTAGGTTGATTTTTGAGGGGAATAATTGAAATAAGGAGAAAGGTGCATTGTTTTGAAAAGTAAGAGTCACTTGAAAAAATAAATAAATAAATAAAAAATAAAAATAAAAAATAAAAAAAACAATTGTATTATTGTGAAAGAAAAATATATAAGTGGTGACTTTTGATATAATTGTGCTTAAAGAAGTATGGGGTAATAACATTGATGTGAAGGTGGAGTTTGGCTTAAGATAAGTCTGAGGTTGAAAGCTAAAGTATATGTATTAAAGTGTTAGGGAGGTGTTGTCACTCTTATATCTAAATATATATCCTACCCGTCCCGAAGCCGACATTAGCACCAAATAAAGTCCTAATTGATCCTAGACTGAATGAGCTCGATTAGTAGAGTAGTACACTACGGGCAAGCCTATGGTACATCTTTTGTGGCATATGAATGTTATTTATGAGAGTGAATAAATTCTTTCTATCTTGAGTTCTTACGTTCTTAAATTTCATTGTATGTGGAACTAACTCTTTGATTTGGTGACGGCACATGATTCACAAAGGAAAGGTAATGTTGTTGACCTCTAAGTTAGAGTAGTGAGTGGATTGTGAATAAAGAATGGTATATGTGAGTCGACTATTGAGGCGAGGATGTCACACCTCTGTGCTTGAAAGGTTTTAAATATTCTTTGTATAACGTGTTAAGGGATTTTCTTAATAAGTTGTGTACATGAGTGTAGTTTGATTGCTCGAGGACGAGCAAGAGTTTAAGTGTGAGGTGTTGATGTGTCGCTAGAGTTTATGGTTTAACATGTTATATGCCTTACATTTTATGAGCGTTAATGATCAAAATACACGTCGTATGTGCCTAATGGGGTTTATTTTATGTGTAGGTAATTTGGAAACGGAAGCCGAGTTAAATGGGTGCATAAACGTCGAAAATACGCTCAAGAGTCGAAAAGGAGTGACCCGGGCTATAGCCAGGCGTTTTGGCCTTAAATCCAAGGTCAGCCTGGCGTTAGTGGGGCGTTAGAGCCCTAAAGCTAGGCCTGCCCCTTGGCGATAAGGGAGCGTTTGGGGATTAACGCCTGGGGTCCCTGTCCGGTTAATTCCGAGTTTTGAAGGTTTTAAGTGTTTCCCGGTTGAAATAGAAGTATCCTACATGTTTAGGGCTTATCCTAAACATATAAATAGACCCAAGAACCCAATTTGGAAGAGAGGAAGCCATTGAAGTGAAGAAAAACCTGTAGATTGCTACTCAGTGAAGCAAACAGTGATCTTTATAGCTTTTATTTATTATTTTGTAGTTGAATTATGCAAGTTATTTTAGAATTGTTTCTTATGAATTTGAGTAGCTAAGTTCTTAATCTAGGGTTTTGGTGGAACCCGTTAGGGGATAAGCTTATGGTGATACTAATATAGTTTGGTTGATTGTTCATCTCTATTTGTTCAACTATGTTATTGTTGTAATTAATTGAATGGCCATCGATTAGCTGTGCCTATTTATTATGTATCTACTTGAGAGAGAGTGCA
>MDKI01109364.1:0-26352 GCA_005239505.1 Nicotiana paniculata | reverse complement strand
TCTTAAGTGGAGACAGTATTTCTGAGAATGGGGAGGATTCTATCCTAACAGCTCAAGAATGTCTAGAAAAAATCTCCCTATCTCCTGAATATCCTAGTCTATATATAGGCAAATTCAGGGTAGCATCTTTGGAGGGTATTCCTTATCCTATTAGGCTGAAATAGTACATGTACAGCTGTCTAACCTTATCTTCTTGAACATTCTTTCTTATCAAAAGACCTTTCTATCCTTCAAATTCTGATTTCCTAACTACATTAACTAATATACCCCCTTGGAGTCCCTGAATTTACCATTGGGTAATCAGGGTTAAACTCACTTGGGTTATTACTTGGACTTTGGTTAGTTAACTCTAGTTAGCCTTCTACTTAGCTAAGATCATTAGATATTAACTTGTTAATCAATTTGGGCCAATTAACTTCTTAACCCAAGTCAATACTGATTCAATTTGATTAATTCAAACTAATGATCTGAAATCAGAAGCTTGGTTAATTCATTAAGATCAGGTTAGCTAATTAATCCCAACTAGTTGTCCTGGACATGTCTTAGGACTTAAATAGTTTTTTAAGAGACTACTAGACTAGGTTAATCTATTAAACAAGTGATTGTGGGAGATTATTGTTAACTAAACTAGTCTTGATAATTCTAGGTTAAATCATGACTAAACATCGTTTTAGAACTGATTTTTAGCCTAATTGGTTCATTAATTTCTCATTCTTGACTGATTTTAACTTGTTTAGGATTTTGGTCGATTAATTAGAGTTAATTAATTTGTTAAGATTAGTCAGTTTTCTTGTATTAAACATGTTTAAGTTTCACTTGAACCTAGGAGGAGTCAGTTTGTTTGAGTTAGTTGAATATACCAATCTTAAACTAAAAGTTGAAATTTAAACTGTGATTAATTGGAAGTTAATCATATAATTGAGACTAATCATAGGCATCAAAATCAAGGCTAAATCAAACGACGACTTCAAACAAAATATGGACAAAACAGCAAAACATGAACCAAAACAACCAATGGGGCTGTTTTTTACTAACACAACATTTTAAACTATGAATTTAGGGATTTAATCGATCAATTGTTCATGCTCATTTATTGACAGAATTTAACAAGATAGAAATGTCTAGAAATTAACAGAGAAAGGAAACTAACTAAACAAAGCCTAATGCTAATCTTGGTCATGCAAAACTACTGCATTTAACAGTTAATTCATACAAAATAGTGACAAAATCTAAACTAAATGTATTTAAAAAAAATAGAAAACATGAAAAAGAAAAAATACAGGGAATCAGTAAGCATCTAGGGCTTATTTATGCTGACAAATATAGAAAAGAAATGGAAGTACCTGTTCGAGAGGTTTGGACGAACTCCGGCGACTAACCGGAGTTAAGCCGGACTACGACGACTTTCAAAAGTGACCTTTACTCACATGAATCGACGGCTCTACTCAAAAGCAATCGACTCATGTGAGTTTGAGTCACAGAGTCACCCAGGTTCGCCATTAGCAAACATTACAGTTCTGACCACTTCTTAGATCTTGAATTGACGGGATTCGAGTGGGTTTTTAGGGAAGCTGATGGTGGGATGGGGTTAAGGGGACGGGGAAGACCATAGGGTGAAGGTTTGGGGTTGATTGGAGGAGGTCCGTTGGCCGGACGGTGGGGGGATTCTAGGGCGGCTAGGGTTTTTAGAGAGAGGAGAGAGAGAGAGCCGGGTGGAGGGGGGGTTAGGATTTGTGAAATGAAGGGGGTGGGGTGTGATTTGGACATATATATAGCTCAGAGGTGTGGGGTTTGGAACCGTTGGATCGAAATGATCCAACGACTGGGGTTTAATGGGGGCGAAACGGTGTCATTTGGTTATTATGGGGGACAGGTCGGGTTAAGGGGTTTGGGCTGGGTTGTTTGGTGTTTAGGGAGAAAGGATTTGGGCCTGGGAAACTGTGGCCCAGGTCTGATTTTAACTCACTTTATTTAACCAAAATCAATTAGTTAAACTCTAATTTAAACCAAGGAATGTAGTAATTAACTTAATCCTTATTTATTTACAGATTAATCAAGAATGACACGACCAATTCTATATTCCTAATTCAACCCGTGTTTTATCGAATAAAAGATGATTAATTTCTGTAGTAATTAGTTATTAAAGACCACATTGCGTTAGGTATTTGTCTACCATTTAAATAATTATAACCAATAACTTCATAATGCAGAATTTCAATGATTTTGAAAGATGAATTATGGATATGCAAGCAATGCAGATAATTCACAATTAATTACTGAAGAATCAATCAATATTCATAAAATCAATTGATTTATTGGGATTTTTATAGGACTATACGGCGAGTAAAAATCACATGCTCACAATTGTGATATATGTTTTGCCCGTGGGTCTACTAATGATTTTACTACTCTCACTCTGAGCTTCTCAAATACGTTTTTGCTCGAGGGGCCTCTATATGATTCATTTCATTTTTATACTAAACCTTTCGGTTGATATTGTTGAAAAATATATCTTCTTTAAAGGATTTTTCTGAAGATGATTTTAAGGTATGATGATTTCACATTTCTATGTTATACTGTTGGAAAGAAAGGACGTGCCCCTTGTGATTTGATGACATTGATTTTATGTGTTTCTTGCTGCTCAGACCTGATTTATTTTCATTACTACTGAGTTGGCGTACTCACATTACTCCCTCCACCTCCGTGTGAATATTCAGGAGTAGATATCGTGCATTAGCCCTTATTCCGCAGCGGAGCCGGATTTGTGGGATATAGAGGTGGTTGTTCAGCGTTCTCATCATCTCTGTTTTCCCTTCTTGTTGTATTTAGCTTTGACTCGAAGGTTTTGTATTATAACAGTTTATTTTGGCTTATTTCTCAAGATGCTCATGACATGTTGGCTCCGAATTTTGGGGATGGCAGTATTGTATCATATCGGCCTATTGTATTAAGTAATTTTCTTTATATTTTCATGAAATGTTTGAAACTTGAATGGGATTTTTAAAAGAAATTGCAAACATGAGGTGGTCGGCTAGCCTAGTTTCATGATAGGCGCCATCACAGCCGGTTAGGATTTGGGGTCGTGACAGTTTGGTATTAGAGCCCTAGGTTACATAGGACTCAACGATCATGAGCAGGTTTAGTAGAGTCTTGCCGATCGATACGGAGACGTCTGTACTTACATTCGAGAGGCTGCCGAACTTTTAGGAAATGTTTCTACCTTTCTTGAACTCCTTCTTGATAATCTATTGATTCTTGAAATTTGAACTTACGTTGTTTCATTCTGTCACATATGGTAAGGACACGCCATACTGATCAGAGTTACCAGTCACCGGCTACACCAGCGAGAGGTCGAGGCCGTGGTAGAGGTAGGGTCCAGCCCACGCACTAACCGGGGTAGTGCCTCAGGATCCCCCTACCGATCATGATCAGGTTCCCACCGATGGTGTCCCAGCGGGACAGGCTCAGGCACCAGCAGTGCCTATGTTTATTCCGGGTCTTCAGGAGGCCCTGGTTCAGATATTGACAGTATGCACCGGTTTGGCTCAGGCAGTCACCATGTCTTCTACTGCCAGCATAGCTCAGGCCAGGGTACGGAATCAGACTCCAGCTGCCCTGGCACCTGAGCAGGCTGCACTGGGTATTCAGGCACCGGGAGCAGCCCCAACTCAGCCAGTTGCTCCGGTCCAGGATTATGTGGTCCCTGTTATGCCTGAGGACGAGTAGTGCCGGTTGGAGAGATTCAACAGATTTCAGCCTCCGACTTTCAGCGGTTCAGAGGGCAAGGATGCCCAGGGATTTCTAATTCCAGTTTGCGGGTGTTGCCCTTACTTGGTTGGAGTCATTCAAGAGATGTAGCCTGGTTGGTTCGTCACCTCTCACCTGGCAGTAGTTCTCCATGATCTTTTTGGAGAAGTATGTTCCTCACTCCCACAGAGACGAGCATCGCATGCTGCTTGAGCATTTGCGCCAGGCAGAGTTATCAGTTACTCAGTACAAGATTAGGTTCTCCGAGTTGGCTAGGCATGCTTCTGAGATTGTCCCTACTAATAGGGAGAGGGTGAGGAAGTTTGTGGATGGTCTTTCTTATCAGCTTCGGTTCCTTATGACTCGGGAGAGAGTATCGGGTGCTTCACTCGAGCAGGTTTTTGACATAGCTCGAGATATTGAGTCCGTTCACCGCCAGGAGCGGGAGGAGAGGGAGGCCAAGAGGCCTCGTTGTTTGGGCAGTTCCAGTGGTGCTCCCTTCATTGGACAGTTTCAGCAGGGTACGGGTCGTTCATTCAGGCCTCCTTAGTCAGGCCGCCCAGCTTATAGTGGTGCATCTTCAGGGCAGGGTCCCCGTGGTTCTCAGTCAGGCCGTACTTCACTTGGCGCCCTCCCAGCTCAGAGTGCAGCTCGAGTACCTCCAGTTCAGGGTTCTTCTATGCATGAGTCTTCCAATGGCCGTGCAGGCGCTAGGGGTTTCTATCAGTCCTCGCCTCTAGCTTCAAGGAGTTTTTTTTAGTGTGCACGGGTGGAGGCAGTGTCCCCGCCATTCTGGTGGATCTTCTCAACAGAGGGGCCAATCCTCAACTTCAGCTCCAGTCACTTCACCACCCGCCCACGTAGTCAGTGGTGGTGGTCAGTCAGCCGGAGGCCGCCCTAGAGGGGGAGCTCGAGCAGGGGGAGGTCAGGCTCGCATGTATGCATTTCTAGACATATCGGATGTTATGGCCTCAGTTGTCGTGATTGCAGGTATTGTTTTCATCTGTTGCCGTGATGTTTTGGCTTTTTTTGACCATGGTTCTACATATTCCTATGTTTCTTCATATTTTGCCAGTTTTCTGGATATGCGCCGTGAGTCCCTAGTCACCTATGTTCATGTGTCGACTCTGGTGGGTGATACTATTATTGTGGACCGTGTGTATCGGTCGTGCACTATATCTATTGGGGGTCTAGAGACCCGAGTGGACCTACTGTTACTCAGCATGGTCGATTTTGATGTGATATTAGGCATGGATTGGTTATCTCCATGCCATGTTGTTCTTGATTGTCACGCTAAGACTGTGGCCTTAGCTATGCCAGGGTGTCGGAGGGTTGAGTGGAGAGGTTCTTCTGAGTATATGCCTAGTATGGTGATTTCCTACCTGAAGGCTCAACGCATGGTTGAGAAAGGGTGTTTATCTTATTTGGCCTTTGTGAGGGATGTCGGTGGTGAGACTCCTGCTATTGATTCAGTTCCTGTGGTCCGTGACTTTCCGGATGTGTTTCCTACAGACCTTCCAGGCATGCCACCTGACAGGGATATTGATTTTTGTATTGACCTGGTGCCAGGCACTCAGCCTATTTCTATTCCACCATATCGTATGGCACCAACATAGCTAAAGGAATTGAAGGAGCAACTTCATGAACTCCTGGATAAGGGGTTCATTCGTCCTAGTGTGTCACCTTGGGGTGCACCGGTGTTGTTCGTAAAGACGAAGGATGGGTCCATGCGTATGTGTATTGACTATCGGTAGTTGAATAGGGTTACGGTGAAGAACCGATATCCCTTGCCCCGTATTGATGATTTATTTGACAGCTTCAGGGAGCCAGAGTGTTTTCCAAGATTGATTTGAGATTTGGGTATCATCAGTTGAGAATTCGGGATTATGATATTCCGAAGGCTGCTTTCAGGACCAGATATGGTCATTATGACTTCTTGGTTATGTAATTTGGACTAACCAATGCCCCAGCCGTATTCATGCAATTGTTGAACAACGTGTTTCAGCCTTATCTTGATTTCTTCATCACTGTCTTCATTGATAACATCCTGGTTTATTCTCGTAGCTAGGAAGAGCATGCTCAGCATTTGAGAGTTGTGTTACAGAGGTGGAGGGAGGAGAAGCTTTACGCGAAATTCTCCAAGTGTTAGTTTTGGCAGCTTTCTTGGGGCAGGTGGTGTCTAGTGAGGGGATTCAGGTTGATCCAAAGAAGATAGAGGAGGTGCAGAGTTTTCCCTGACCGTCCTCAGCTACAGAGATTAAGAGTTTCCTTGGTTTGGCAGGTTATTAGCGTCGCTTTGTGGAGGGATTCTCTTCTATTGCTTTGCCTTTGACCAGATTGACCCAGAAGGGTTCTCTATTCAGATGGTCCAATGAGTGTGAGGAGAGCTATCAGAAGCTCAAGTCAGCATTGACTACAACTCCTGTACTAGTTTTGCCTGGTGGTTCGGGTTCTTACATAGTTTATTTTGATGCTTCTAGAGTTGGATTAGGAGCGGTATTGATGCAGGACGGTAGGGTGATTGCCTGCGTGTCCAGACAGTTGAGGTGCACGACAAGAATTATCGAGTGCACGATCTTGAGTTAGCTGCCATTGTTCATGCCTTGAAGATTTGGCGGCATTATTTGTATGAAGGACAGTGTGAGATTTTCACTGATCATCACAGTTTGGAGTATCTGCTGAGGCAGAAAGACTTGAATTTGCGTCAGAGAAGATGGTTGGAGCTCCTCAAGGATTATGACCTCACTATCTTATATCATCCGGGGAAGGCCAATGTAGTGGACGATGCCTTGAGTCGTAGAGCAGAGAGTTTGGGGAGTCTAGCCTACCTTCTAGTAGCAGAGCGACCATTAGCCCTTGATGTTCAGGCCTTAGCAGGTCGGTTGGTGATATTGGACCTATCATAGCCCCCACGGGTGTTGGCTTGTGTAGCCTCCAAGTCTTCTCTTTACGATCAGATTAGAGCACGCCAGTATGATGATCCCAATTTGCTTGTTCTTCAGGACACGGTCCATCCCCTTGATGCCAGGGATGTGGTTACTGGTGACGATGGGGTCATGAGGATGCAGGGCCGGATTTGCGTGCCCAATGTAGATGGTCTTCGAGATTTGATTCTAGTAGAGGCCCATAGTTTGCGGTATTCCATCCATTTGGGTGCTGCGAAGATGTATCAGGATTTGAGGCAGCATTATTGGTGGAGGAGAATGAAGAAGGATATTGTGGAGTTTGTGGCTCGGTGTCTCAACTTTCAGCAGGTCAAGTACGAGCACTAGAGACCAGGTGGATTGTTTCAGAGGTTTGATATTCCGGAGTGGAAGTGGGAGTGGATCACCAGGGACTTCGTAGTTTGACTCCTACGAACTTCGAGGTGGTTTGATGCTGTATGGGTTATTGTGGACCGGCTGACCAAGTCCGCACACTTCATTCCTGTTGGTACTACTTATTCTTCAGAGAGGTTAGTTGAGATTTATATCAGGGAGATTGTCAGATTGCACGGGGTTCCAGTTTCTATCATTTCCGACAGAGGCACTCAGTTCACATCATAGTATTGGAGAGACGTGCAGAGAGAGTTGGGTACTCAGGTTGAGTTGAGCACAACATTTCATCCTCAGACCGACGGGCAGTCGAAGTGCACCATTCAGATTTTGGAGGATATGTTGCGTGCTTCTGTGATTGACTGTGGTGGTTCATGGGAACATTTTCTGCCACTAGCGGAGTTTGCATATAATAAAATCTATCATTCGAGTATTCAGATGGCTCCGTATGAGGCTTTATATGGTAGAAGGTGCAGATCTCTGGTTTGTTGGTTTGAATCGGGCGAGGCTAGGCTATTGGGCACAGACTGGTTCAGGATGGTTTGAGTAAGGCAAAGTTAATTCAGGAGCAGCTTCGCGCGGTGCAGTCTAGGCAGAAGAGTTATGCGGGCCGGAAGGTCCGAGATGTGTCTTTCATGGTTGGGGATAAGGTGCTGCTGAAGGTGTCACCCATGAAGGGTGTTATGAGATTCGCGAAGAGAGGGAAGCTGAGTCCCAGGTTCATTGAGCCATTTGATGTGCTTCAGAGGGTTGGGGAGGTAGCTTATAGGCCTTTTATGCCTCCTAGTTTATTGAGTATTCATCCAGTATTCCATATTTCGATGCTTCAGAAGTATGTTGGTGACCCTTCCTATGTTTTGGACTTCATCACGGTTCAACTCGAGGGTGATATCATATGAGGTAGAGCCGGTGGGTATTTTGGGTCGATAGGTCAGGAAGCTGAGGTCTAAGGAAATAGTTTCAGTGAAGTTTCAGTATAGAGGGTAGCCAATGGAGGATTCCACTTGGGAGACCGAGCGGGAGATGCGGGACAGATATCCTCACTTATTCGAGGCTCCAGGTATGTTTCTAGACCCATTCGAGGACGAACGTTTGTTTAAAAGGGGGAGGATGTAACAACCCGGCCGATCAATCTGTGAGATTTACCCCGTTTCCCCCATTTCTGAATTTGTTATATTTTGCTATCCTGTTTTTCATGTGTTGGATCAGTTGGTTTGGGTCCGGAATGGTTATGGTGAGAGCTTAGGCATTTAGCCTTTGAAAGCAGCCTAATAGTTGAGAAAGTCAACTGAGAGTTGACCTATTGGTGAACGACTCCGGAATGCGGATTTTATGGCTAAGATAGCTTCGTTAGGTGATTTGGAACTTATGAGTGTGTTCAGAATAATTTTGTGGTGTCTGGGGTAGAATTAGGCTTGAATTGGCGAAAGTTAATATTTGGTGATTTCCGGTCGGCAGTGGAAAATAGGCAATCGGGGTCGGAATGGAATTCCAAAATTTGTAGCAGGTTCGTTATGTGATTTTGGATATTTCTGCAAAATTTAAGGACAATCGGAGGTATTTCGGTTGGTTTCAGCGTTGTTGGCGAAATTTGGAAGATTCAAAGTTCATAGGCTTGAATTTGATGCGAATTTGGTGTTGTTGCGTTGTTTTTGGTGTTCCGAAGGCTCGAGTAAGTTTTAATAATGTTATGGGATATGTTGGTATGTTTGGTTGATGTCCCGAGGGCCTCGGGTCTGTTTCGGGTGGTTAACGAACTAACTTTTGGCTTGAAATCTAGGCAGATTTCTGCTGTTGTGAGGTTCTGGCTTTGTTCTACGCGATCACGTGAGGATGTTTGCGATCGCGTAGGGTAAAATAGTGAGGCAGGATTTTTTTTATACACGATACCGTGGTGGAGGTCGCGATCGCGATCGCGTGAGTATAAGGTGGTTGGTCAGTGCGATCGCGTGGTGTTGTTTGCGTTTGCGTAGAGTTAAAGGGGCGCGTGAGTGAGTTGAGCCGTTGGTCTTCGCGATCGCGTAGAGTGGTTTGTGATCGCATGGGTTTATGTCCTGATCAATCGCGATCGTGTGTGGATGTCTGCGATCGCGTAGGGTAATTTGATGGGGCAGCAGATTTGTTCTTCGCGATCGCGTGCCAATGTTTTCGATCACAGTGAAGAAAATATATTAGCTGGGCAGAATGTTTAAAAGGCCTGTTATATGAAATTAGCTCATATTTTTCTCCATTGTTGACGAGTTGGGAGAACCTTTGAGAGGATTGAAGAGGGAATTGAAGGGAATCACTTGGAAGTAAGGTTCTTAACTTCATAACTCGTTTTTATGTCGATTTCTAAGTGATTAAACCATAAAAATTGCTGGAATTAGACCCAAATTAAGGAAGAAGGGTGCATGGGAAAATTTATTTTTCTTTTGAGGATTTGAGTGGGAAATTGTGGTCCGATTTTATTGTTCATGGTATGTATAGAATCGTGGTAGGACATGGATTCTAATGATGTAAAAATTATCGAATTCTGAAACATGGGCCCAGGGCTCGGGTTTGGCTGAATTTTGAGATTCTTGTATAATTTGATAAATTTCGATTGGATTGAGTTCCTTTGATATATATTGATGATGTTAACTTGTTTTGGCTAGATTCGGAGCAATCGGGAGCCAATTTGAGGGGCAAAAGCATAGCGGACTAGTGTTGTGGCCCGGTAGAGGTAAGTAATGGTTAAAAATCTTGTCCTGAGGGTATAGAACCCCGGACTACATATTTTTCCACTAATTTTGGAATGGCGCACATGTTGGACGAAGAGTATGTGGCGCATACTGATTTTTGGATTGGACTAGGTCCTCTCCGCAGCAACTAATGAGTTGCATATTTACTCAAAATCTTATGTTAAATAGTATTCTAAAGATTGTTGAAATATTTGGCTATACGTCGTGTTTGGGGCCTTATGCCGATCTGTTTAGACCCTTTGATGGATTTTTTACTGTTGTTTTCCTCACTTTTTGTTGATGATTTCACTCAACATCATTGTGCATACTGTTTTCAAAACTCAGCATGATTTACACAACTTTGAGATTTAAACTGATGTTTTGGGTCGAGTTCCCTGTTTTACTGATTCGCCCGAGGGGCCTTATGAGTGGTTCTGCTGAGTGTGGCCGAGGGCCAGGAGTGATGGTGAGGTGTTGAGTTTGGACGATGGCCAAGAGTGATGGTGAGGTTCTTAGTGTTAATAGCGCTTGAGCTGAAGGAGCCCCTCCGGAGTCTGTACACACCCCTAGTGAGCGCAAAGAGTGCCGAGTGACGAGTGATGGGAGGCCGAGTCACGAGTGATTGGGAGGCATGAGTGATTGTAAGGTGCTGAGTGACTGATTATGAGTGACTGTGAGGCATGCCCGAGGGGCTAATTATGATACATGTTTTGCCCGAGGGGCTGATTGTGATATATGTTTTTCCTGTGGGGCTATTAATGATTTTACTACTCTCACTCTAAGCTTATGAAGTACGTTTTTGCCCGAGGGGCCTCTATATGATTCATTTTATTTTTATACTAAACCTTTCGGTTGAAGTTGTTAAAAATATACATTCTTTAAAGGATTTTTCTGAAGATGATTTTAAGGAATGATGATTTCACATTTCTATGTTATACTGTTGGAAAGAAAGGTTGTGCCTCTTGTGATTTGATGACATTGATTTTATGTGTTTCTTGCTGCTCATACCTAATTTATTTTCATTACTACTGAGTTGACGTAGTCACATTACTCCCTGCACCTCTGTGTGCAGATTCAGAAGTAGATATCGAGCATTAGCCCTTATTCTGCAGCGGAGCCGGGGCTGTGGGATATAGAGGTAGCTGTTCAGCGTTCGCAGCATCTGTGTTTTCCCTTCTTGTTTTATTTATCTTTGATTCGAAGGTTTTGAATTATAACAGTTTATTTTGTCTTATTTCTCTAGATGCTCACGACATGTTGGCTCCGGGTTTTGAGGATGGAAGTATTGTATCATATCGGCCTATTGTATTAAGTAATTTTTTGTATATTTTTATGAAATGCTAGAAACTTGAATGGGATTTTCAAAAGAAATTGCGAACATGCGGTGGTCGGCTAGCCTAGTTTCATGATAGGCGCCATCACAGCCGGTTAGGATTTGGGGTCGTGACACTGCGACTCGTGTGCTGACTCGATAATGATAAGCTGACCCACGATAGTGCATCATACCTGCGACTCGTGTGCTGACTCGATATTAATAAGCTGACCCACGGCCGCACATCATACCTGCGGCCCGTGTGCTGACTCGATAACAAATGTGTGTATATATAAGTACATGTGTGTACCAAATCAACAGTGAACTCAACAGGACTGTGTCAATACCACGGATAGCCAACTGGAATCTAAATCATAATGTTTCATGTTTCCATATCACCTCGACAATAATTACAACTCTTAACACATACATGGTACAAATAAGGCACATAGTGGCATGCTCGTGAGTCCTAAAGATACCCGACATAGCAATATAGTCGCCACGTACGGACTATCGTCACTTGGTACGTACGCGGCCTCCACAACATGTATACATAGCAAATAAGGAGCCTATAGGGACATTTCACCCTTAAAAGGTTGGAAAGGAGACTCACCTCATGAAGAAACCACCCATCAAATCAAGGATGTGCTCGAATCTCTGAAATCTACCCTCGACGGCTCGCAACTAGCCAAATATAGTATAATGACATCAATGCATGCTCAAAGTAGGGAAATTATTCTAATTTTTCCATAATTCAACATTCTTGAGAAATTCCAGTAGGATCAAGACGCGGTCTCGCACCTGCGACTGGGCAACCGCACCTGCGGTCACACAAGAACAGGTGCACGAGCATCTTTGTCTTTTGCTTTTTTTTGCTGGTTTTTCTGCAGGCATGTCATAATTAATATAACGGAACTATTTTCGGTCTCGAAAATCCATTCGGACCTCGATAACACCAAAATACGTCCCAAACCAAAATATGAACTTGAGGAACTTCTTATTTCAATATTGGGCGCCGAAATGCCCCCGGTTCATCAGAAACCCAATCCAAACATACGCCCTGGTTCGAAATCATCACACGAAGCTACAAAAATGATGAAACTCGATTCCGAGGTCGTTTACCAAAAATGTTGACCGAAGTCAAACTTGGCCTTAAAGGCCAACCTTAAGGAACCAATTGTTCCTATTGCACTCTAAACACATTTGAATCCCGGACCACCCGTCCCCGCAAGTCATAAATCATAAAATGCCGCTATGGGAAGTTTTATTTAGGGGAACGGGGTCCGATAATGCAAAATGACCGGTCGGGTCCTTACAGGGTGTGTGTTGTAAGTGAGCCGTCAGTGATTGGATGAGTTCAAGGTGAATCTTGGCACGTTCGAGGACGAACGTTTGTTTAAGAGGGGGAGATTGTGATGACCCAAAAGGTGATCTCGTATATTTCTAGCTAATTCTGCGTTCTTAGGTCGTGAAAACCCCCTTTTGTCTTACCTCGATTTGCATGTGCATTCTCCGTGTGTACCTGGGAAGCCGTTATGTGAAAAACTTATAAAAATGATATTTTTGTGTTGAAATTTGAATAAAATTGACTTTGGTCAACATTTTTGGTAAAAGGACCCGGATCTGTGATTTGACGGTCCCGGAGGGTCCGTAGAAAAATATGGGACTTGGGCGTATGCCCGGAATCGAATTCCGAGCTCCCAAATTCGAGAAATGATTTTTTAAAGTAAATTGTTTTCTGAAAAATATAAAGGTTTTTGAAAATGAAATTTGAGGTGAAACCTGTTATATCGGGCCCACATCATAGTTCCGGAGCCCGGTACAGGTTTGATATGACTTATATGTGTTATCTGTGAAATTTGGTAAGAAACAGACTTAGTTTGACACGATTCGGATCTTAAATGCAAATTTGATGTTTAAAGAAGTTTTTTATAAATTCACTGATTTTGAGGTTTAATTCGATGTTAATGATGTTATTTTGGTGATTTTATTACACGAATAGGTCTGTAGGATGTTGTAGAGGTTGTGTGCATCTATGGTTTTGAGTCCCAGGGGTCTTGGGTTTGTTTCGGATAGGTTCCGGATCCATTTTCCCTATTTTTGAACTGCTGATGTTGCATTCTGGTTTCCTTCTATGCGATCGCATAGTAGTGGTCGTGATCACATAGTGTCATTTGACCTGCCCAGATTTTTTTTCAATGTGTTCGCACACTCAGGTCCGCGATCGCAGAAGTTTATAATTCTCTACAATGCGATCGCTTTTTCCAACTAACGACCGCATAGTATTAAATTGACCAGTGCCCCTACTTCCTACTTGTTGATACCCAATTTTTCCTAAATTATTTCAAATTTACATATATGCTTTCAAAATCACTCTTTGTAATAAGGAGCATTTTCCCCTATTTCTCTATATTTTTATTAAATTATCTTCATGTTTATTTCATATTCATATTTAAATAATTATCCATAAATTATGTTATAAATAATTTCAAAATGTTTCTCAGCTCAGTATGCTATTTTTAATCATTTTTGTCCATTAGGATTCAATTATTTCACAAATTAGCCAATTGGGTCTCATTCGACTTTAATTATAGTGATTTTACAGTTATGGCCCAATTGGACATTTTGTATTGTTTCAATTCAAAATTTATGCATTACACTTGATATTAGTTAATCACTGCAATTTTACCTATTTAAGCTTAATTTCATTTGTATACAACTATTAGCTATTTTAATTCATTAATTATCTATTTTTACGGGTATTTAATACCTAGCCACATTTATTTAAATTATAGCCATGTTCAACCCTATCTTTAAACCCAATTAACCCCAACCCATCAGATTATCCAACCCAGCCAAATCCTAAAACTAACTCGGCCCAACCCCCAATTTAATTTGAGTCGTTAATCAAATGAGATCAACGGCCCAGATCCATCCTTACCTTCATTAATCCTAACTACCCCCCTCCCCGACCCCTCATTTTTTAGACCCCTCGTCTCTCTATATCTGGTCTTTCTCTCTTTACACTCTCTAGAACCTTCGCTGGTTTACCTTCTTATCCGATGGAGCTCAGCCCGTCTCCAGCCACCTCCGACCTCTCTTCTTTCGACTACGAGCCTCCATGACGCCTCCTCTCTCTGGTTTGCCTCATCTCTGCAGCCTTCGAAGGTCTCGACCATGCCTACTGGCTTCTGGGGTTCCTGCTTGCGTTGTTTCCGGCCCTCTCCGGTGGGGCTTTGACACGACCATGCCATAACCACCGCGTTCGTTGGGTTCCACGACAGGTTCTACGATTTTCTCTGGTTTCTTATGAAACCCTAATTTTTTCCTAAATCTCTTAAATCTATGGTATTTTTAATGATTTTAACTTGTTTCTTCATGTTTTACACTGTTGTCAACACAATCTCTAAAAATATTCAGTTTTAAAACGTTTTTGCTTCCCTTTTTGAAAATTAGGGTTTCTCAGAAGGTCTTCTATGTTGGGTTTTAACAGAGTTTTTCTTCGCTCTTAAGTCTATTCCCTTCATATTGTGATGATTCTGTGATTTTTGTCTCGCCTATGTTAAAACCCTAATTTTTCTATGTTTGATTATGTGTGTTAGCATGACTCTCTCTTTGTTTAAGTTTCTGTGCCTCTAATATGTTCTACTGAGTTTTCAAGGCCTAACCTATTCGTGTTTTCTATATATGATTGTATATGCATCTCTGAACTTGTCCGTGCTATGATTATTAGTTTCTCCATATATGTGTTGAAATTTGGAGCATGAATCCCTCTTGATTGAGCTTGATTCCCTTATTGATTGATATGATTGAGAATATTTCTTTCAAAGCCCTGAAAAAGTCTACTTGTTTGTTTAGATTGATTGATTCACTTACCTTATTTATTAATTTGCTCTATTTACTGAACTATCCTGACTTGTCCGTGTCTTTCCTTGTTTAGTCTTGATTGATTTTACTTTGCCTTATATGACTATGTGTTTACCATTTGAGTTCGAATCCCTTGACTTAAGGGGGTAATTACCTTAATTTCTTGGTTAATTATTTCCGAGCTCCCTATTACTTAATATACCTCGATTCTTTCCTTATTTAGTATGGTGCTGATTTTATGTACCTTATATGGCTATGTGTCTTTACCATTTGAATTTTAAATCCCATAATTTAAGGAAACCGTGAATTTTTTTCAGACTTATTTGATTCTGCCTTCTCTTATTACCATGAATCTATGATTCTTACCTTGTTTTGATCACCTGTTTCGACTATAAGTACTCATGCTCTTTCATGAAACAAGACACGATGAATACAGTGTTTTAAGCTTTCTCTTACACACACTGACTTGTGTTAGAACTCTCTCTTTCTTACAAAAAGTTCTCTGCTCTACTACTCTTCCTTGCTCTTGGTTACTGTTAGCCGACTATAAGCCAAGGCTAACCATTGTGCTCTTGTCTTGTTCTCTCATTCTGCTTGCTTTCTTCTTCAATGGTATGCCTCATTTTAAATTTAAAGCTTCATCAACAACATGATTCTCTACTCGCTTCAGTTCTTATTGGTCTTAGTCTTCTTTTATTTATGGTTCTTCTGCGAAATCTATAATGAGAATACACTCAGCATGCTATTGTCTCCCTTGTCATGTGTGTTTTTGGGCAAACCTATTAGTTGTTTTCATAACTGTGTTCTACCCCAATCCCTTGACCCTCTATGTCACATGGTTGGTTTATGGCTATGTCAGAGTAAGAAATCTCTGATCATGCCCAAACCATTCCTAGATCTTTCACTGGATTGTTTACCATTAAATGCTCTACCTGTTCCCATCCCCCATTACCACTGCTTGTAATGTCTGCACCTGTTGTAATGACGTGTGTGCATCTTTGATGCTGTGTGAGATTGTTATTCACTCATCTCTTTTCAAAAAGTGTTTTTGTCAAACAAACTCCATGGTTTATGAACTCTCTTTCAAAACTCCTTTTCTTTTCAAACTCACTTCTGGCACTTCACATTATTCCTAGACTCCTAGGTTCCACCCCCTCAGTGTAAGCATTGCTTAGGGATCCCCTGAGTTCCTTCTGAACTTTATTGCACTGAGGCTGGTAATTCCACACTGCACTTGTTCAACTTTGGTAATTATATCTAGATGCTGGTATTGGCCAGGGACCCCACGAGGTCCCTATGGAGCTTTGCCGAACCCAGACCATGTAAGGCTGTGAAACTCGAAAGAATTAAGGTTGGTAGATATGGGCCTGATTGAAGGCTCTCTATAGAAGTACTTTCTTACTTCTCTTTCAGTAATTTAATTCATTATTCTTTACCTGTAATAATTTGTAAACGAATGCTTGGGGGCTGGATAATGGATATGGAAGGGGACTATGCGTGTTTAATATAGTTATGGGTAGAAATCATGATCATAGGATTAACTTTACCTATGTGTGAAATAGTATCATGCTTAGGACATGCATACCATGCATTAGAAACCATATTTTGGTTATTTACTTCAGCATCTCTACTATACTCTTATTTACTTTAGAAATCATGTTTATAGCTAATAACTATAACAAAATATGTTGTAATGATACCGCTTCTTCATTTGCATCTAGAAAACATGCTTCAGGACTCATAATCAATGTGTGCATAATCAATATATTTACGGACGCCTAGGCAAACCTTAGGCCTAATACTTATTAAAACAAAAATCAACTGTTTTACGTCTTGCATGTATTAAAAGCGGTCTTTAAAACTAATCAGTCTCTTCTGAAAATATTAGAACCTTGTTGTTTGTCACTACTTTTACTCCTACAACTGATGGATTTTCAAAACGATTCTCCTTTTCTGAAGTTCATGCAAATCATTCTGTTTTTTCCTAAACCCTTGCTCTATTTTTTAAATTACTGGTTCTTGCAATTGTGCACTCACTCTCCTTTTACTAAAACTCTCATAGACTACTGATGCTTGCTCTATTTTGGAACTACTGGACTTTAAAGTCAGTCACTCCTTTTCGAAATCATTCTGTTTTACTTAAAGGGTCCTGCCTCACTTCCATATACTGGCTTTTCTTGAATTATTCACTTGTTTTATTGAGAAAAGTATCTATGTTGCTGTGCATTTTAAATTCCTGATCCTGCGTTAGATATACTAGATCTCCAGAATCACTCACTCTTTCCTGAAAACTACTTTGTTTTAAGTGAATTTCCTATTTTATTACTGAGTTTTCAAAATCATTTTCCTTTGTTGAACTTCTGAAACCTACTGTTTTCTAACTTAAACTCCTGTTTTAAATCCTCACTTTTGAGACCTTGCTTGTGTTTGAGACGTGCTATTTCTATGTTTACCTGTGGAGGCATCTGTGAGCCTTTTATCTGCCCTTACGTGTTCCCCATATTTGTAGTCCTAATTGTTTTATATGTCTTTAAGGATTTTGTCCTTTTAAAGCTATGGGGTTCATCTTAGTACTCACCTTGTCGGATTAGTAGTACTAGACACCCTCCAGGACTTATAGAATGGGACGGGTAATAGCACGTAATAAGCTTTCGTGACCAGCACACGTTTCTTTATATAGCCTCTGCGGGGTAGGAAGGGTAGAATACGGATATTGCATTGATGTGATCTGTATTACTTTAAACCTAGGACGATTATTTTCAAATGTTTTTACTCTAATGTTTTCCCTAAACCTTTAATGATTTTCATACTTGTTTGAATTCCCCTCTTATATGAACCTTACTTGCGATTTGTTTACTGTCCAAATTCACAAAACTTCTTGGCTGGGACCCACAATTGTTGATCTTGAGGGGTGCCTAACACCTTCCCCTTAGGATAACTTCAAGCCCTTACCCAATCTCTGGTAATGCAAACTAGTTCATGAGTTATCTATTCTAGGTGCCCTAATGCACCACAAAGTTGTTAGGTGGAGACTCTTCCTTAAACCTCTTCCTTTGAGGAGTTTATTAGAATGCCATGAACCCGATCTCTCCGCACCTGACCCGTGCGAGGAAAAAGGGGGGTACAACAGCATGGCGACTCTTCTGGGGATATTCCCTAAGCTTACACCATTACAGGTTGTCTTGTGAATTTTGATCTTTCAGTTTCGGTTTAAATGTTTATGCTCTTTTCTATTCTGTTTATATGCTGTTAAGTGTTTAATTTCGCAAGTATTTATTTTGCCTGAACATAACTGACGTATCTTTACGTTTTCTTTGTAACTGTTTTCAATTGTAACTGCCACATTTCCTTTCTTTACCGCTTTGTAATCTGAAAATACATGCCTACTTGTTTAAATGTTATTTATTGCATATCATGATCCGCATTCATATCCACTCGTGCAAAATAAAATCCTATAGCAACACTTACAATGAGTGGTTGTGCTATTCCAATATCACTATCCCTAAATTCGGAAAGGCGTATTTGCTGTAAAACTAGCCGATCAGCGGTGCAGTCAACAGTTCCGTACCTACCCCCTTGAGTTGTCCGCTCAAGGTACCGGTCTAAAACCCCATAGAAACCTTACTCTATTGTATGTTGCCTACATCATGGTCAAACCTAGCCAGGTTAACGTGTCGTCCACACAAAAACCTTTAATATATCCTTATCCAAAGTCCATTGGGTTTCCCTAAAACCCAAACAGACGCCTTCATGTTGTGTGCATTTATTTGGAGAATTAAATGCTCATGCTAATTATTGATGTTAACTACTCGAGTCTGGTGAGGGTAAGGGCCTAACTTGTTTGTTTTGCAGAAATGAGGCACGAGGTCCCGAGATTAGGCATGGTCACCAATATCCACCCCAAATTACTAAACTAGTGGGAGGATCTTCACTCCAGTTACAAAACAGTCGTCAGAAAACACTTGGGCAACCTGCCCTCTCTTATGGACATGCAGCCTAACAACATGATGATAGAAGCCGCTACCCTGTTCTGGGATTGTGATTGGTCGGTCTTTCCCTTTGGAAACAATAAGATGACACCATTTCTATAGGAAATAGGAGGGTTAGCCGGCTTAGCTTGGGAGTCTCCAGGGTTATTGATGCCCAAAAACCGTAAAGGCCGAGGTTTTCTCAAGATGATGGGACTAAAAAAAAATCCAGACTTGGTCTACTTGGAAGACCCGTACATCCCCTTTGACTATTTATACGAGCGGTATGTTCGTAGCCAGTCTTACCGCACTTATCAGTAGGAGTTCGCCCTTACTTCTCTGGGACACATTCACCGCCGGGTATTCGTCTTTATAGTATACTTCTTGGGTCTGATGGTTTTCCTGACAAAGAAAGAAAGAAAGAATCCACACTAGTTTGGCTATGGTTACCAAGACTCTGATGGAAGGGGTTGACAGGCAGGACTTCTGTTTCGTGCCAATGATCATTGATGACATGTACCGAGCCTTGAAAAAGTGTCAACGAGGGCCAAAACATTTCGAGGGTTGCAATGTGTTACTCAAATTTTGGCTCACTAAGCATCTGCAAAAGGGCGACTACCGTCAGGACATCCATAGGAGAGTTTGGGATGATCATATTGCTTTCCATCGTCCAAAGCGTATGAACTACATCCCCGACATGTTTGCTCAGCCAGAAAACGCCAATGGATGGGCCGAGTTGCTACAGAACTTGATCAAGGAGCAGATTCAGTGGATGTTTGAGTGGTTCCCTACCGACGAGTTCATCATCCGAACTCGAGACACCCCATTTCTGTTATTGATTGGTCTAAGAGGGACGTATCCTTACGTCTCGATCCGGGTCATGAGGCAGGCATGAAGGAAGCAACTAGTACCAAGGGTCGAGAATATGAGTCATCTTAGGGCAGATTTCCAAAACGACGGCACCCCTCATAAGTGCCAAGCTCTGCATTTGTGGCACTGCAGCATCTGGTTAGAAAGGACACTATTGAACCCGACAAGTATCATGCTGGTTACTCTCCTTATTATCTGGGATGGTTGGAAGATAACTGGGGTGGAAGAAACAAGCCAGGGTTTTGTCAAGGCCACAGGGTCATAGATGAGAGGGTCGAGGCAACGTCTAGACTCAACCAGTTGCTCAAGAGGCTCCATGATTGTGAAGAAGATCATCACAAAATACACGAGGCCAACAAGAAGCTGATAGAGGAATGGAAAGACATGGCCATCACCTCCACCCAGAGGCTAGCACACTTGGAGCGAGGCATAGTCGACTTAGAGGAGAAGTTCCTTAGGAGAATCGAGACATGTCAGAAGTCCGAGGGAGCTGAAAGAGGAATTCTAGCCAGGACCTACATGCTGCTGGGACTCCGCGAGATGGGGACGCTGATCAAGGCGAGCAGAGATGACGAGTCTGGGAAAGGTCCTTCTGGGACCAAGTAGTTAGGATTGTCTTTACTTTGCCTTCTGATGTAATAAGGCCCATGGACATTAGGAACATTTTGTATTTTTTGCATTCTTAGAGTCGTGTTGGATTTGTCTATTTTATTATCAATAAAACGAGGCATTTGGTATCTTAAATTCTCAAAATCAATTTGTCGCTAGGCCTACCTCGAGCACAAGTAGGTCCCCAACTTAGGAGACACTTTACATTTACGCCTCATGTGTTTAAATACTGCAATACTTTCTTATGATCCTCACTAACTTCATCATTTTTTATTTTCCTTATTTATTATTCCCCTCCCCAAAGGTTGGTTCTTGCATTCTGGCATCATCTGCCTACCGCACAAGATCAAAAGGCCCTCCTCCTACTCCTCTTTCTAGTCCTCCCAAAGAAAAAAGCAAGGGTAAAACTAAAATGGCAGAGGCAAGCGACATCAGAAAAGACAATAGGTATGAACAGGTTGAGATCGCTGATGGTCAGGGTATTTAGGTTCTGCAAGAGGGTATGTCTCCACTGGAGAAGAAGTTGCTGAAGTTCTAAGAGGAACTTGACCAAGTCAAGAATTTGGCTCACCTATCACTTTCCCTCAATGTTCCAGATGTCCACTTCCCAAATGCTCCAAACCCCACTTTACCAGAAAACACCCCTAAACAACCGAATCACCCCAAAGACCCAGTCGCGCCAGCATAATGCAATGCCTGTCACCATATCACTCCACCCCTCCATGAACAGACAAAAGACCACAATGCAATTCCTGTCACCATCCCATTTATGTGGAAAATGTGGCTCATTCCACACCACATACCTCTGAGTCTGACGAGAAGGATAGGCTCATCAGGAATTTGGCCGAGGAACTCAAGAAGTTGACCAATCGAGTCCAGGGCGTCGAAGGAGCTAGAGGGATTGAGGGGCTGAACTATGAAGATGCTTGCATACAGCCTGATGTCGAGCTGCCCGAGGGGTACAAACCTCCTAAGTTCGAGATGTTCGATAGTACTGGTGATCCAAAAGTCCATTTGACAACTTACTGCGACAAATTGGTTTGCGTGGGAAAAGATGAAAGAATCCGCATGAAACTCTTCATGGGGAGTTTGAAAGGAGATGCATTGTCCTGGTACATAGGCCAGGATCCAAAGAAATGGACTAATTGGTTAAGCATGGAAACAGACTTCATGGATCGATTCAGGTTCAACACGGAGAAAGCTCCGGATGTATTCTACATCTAGAATTTGAAGAAGAAGCCAACAGAGACCTTTTGCGAGTATGCTACTCGTTGGAGGTCAGAAGCTTCCAAGGATAGGCATGCCTTAGAAGAGGAACAAATGAAGAAGTTCTTTGTACGAGCTCTTGATCCTCAATATTATGAATGGCTGATGATTGTCGAAGGTCATAAGTTCTCTGACATCATCAAATTGGGAGAGCGAATCGAAGAAGGCATCAAAAGCGGTATGGTTACCAACTTTGAAGCTTTACAGGCTACTAATAAAGCTCTACAGTCTAGTGGTGTGTCCAAAAAAAAGGATGTGGGAGCTGTGATGGTCGCACAATAGGCCAAGTCCCTGCCCAAATACCAAGTATATCCAACACCATCATTCACATACCAACCAACTCCAAGATACCAAGCACCCTCACCCACATATCAAGCTCCACCACCCACATATCAGCCTACCTCACCCAGATACTCCCAACCAACCCTCGTTTACAACGCCTACAATTCCCAACCTTCTCACTACTAATCACCGCCTACTCACCAAAACATCTGAAGACCTCGCTCTAACTTCGACCGTCGCCCTCCAAAATAGTATAATGCCATAGCCGAGCCCGTTGATCAACTATATGAAAGACTCAAAGTTGCCGATTACGTCACACCCATTCCTGCTGCCACCCTTGAGAACCCTTCTCAGTGGATCAACCCAAAAAGATCCTGTGCCTACCACTCCGGCATGAAGGGACACACCATCGAGTAATGTCGTTCCTTGAAAGAAAAGATACAAACCCTCATAGACAACAAAATCATTGTAGCCAAGGACCCTACTCCTAATGTTTGCAATAATCTGCTGCCCATATGATTGAAGTAGATGATGATTGGGATCGTGAGGGATCAATTGGGTTGATTACAAAGGGTGATCTGAAGAAGCACGCAATTACTCTCAACCCAATTGTGGTTCAAATGAAACCATCCGGGGATGCTGAGGTAAACATGCCCATTCTAGTCGAGTTTGAATCGAGACCGCCCGCAAAAGAAAAAGGCCCCAGTGCCGATCAAAGTTGAGTTTGTACGGCCACTCGAAGTAGCAGTCTGGCCGCCTATAACATATACTCCGGTGGGAATGAGGATTACCACACCTATTCAAGTGGGAATATCAATAACGCCACCCTTTTACTCAAACGCCATCCGATGGGACTACACATCTGAAGCAAGGAGAAAGGGTAAAGGCAAGTATGAGGAAGCCATTACTACATAGGGTATGACCAGAACTAGCAGAGTTTACAGCCCTGAACATTTGGCTGAATCTAGCAAGCAGGCCGCCAACCGTCCTCCAACTATTGAGACAGGTTCAAACAATCACTAGAGAAAGATCCAAGCCAAAGAGTACTCAATCCTCGACCAGTTGAACAAGACACCATCTCAGATATCTATCCTCTCACTATTACAGAATTCTGAGACGCATAGGAGCTCCTTGCTGAGAGTGCTGAGTGAGGCATACGTACCAGACAATATCACTAGCAGAGAGATAGCAAACATGGTGGGCCA
The DNA here is from genome assembly GCA_005239505.1 of Nicotiana paniculata. Taxonomy (NCBI): domain Eukaryota; kingdom Viridiplantae; phylum Streptophyta; class Magnoliopsida; order Solanales; family Solanaceae; genus Nicotiana; species Nicotiana paniculata. The sequence continues at coordinate 3,210 of MDKI01109364.1, read as the reverse complement.
GGTTCTGGAAAGCCACAAGATTACTTTCCATGAAGACGAGTTGCCGCCCGAGGGGTTAGGGCATAATAGAGCAGTGCATATCACTGTCCAATGTGAGGATTACTTCATTACAAGGATTTTAATTGATGGGGGTTCTAGCCTCAACATTTGTCCGCTGATCACACTCAAGGAATTGGGCAAAAGTCTGCATGATATATAAGAAGGAGAGATCAATATAAAGGCCTTCGATGGTTCGTAGAGGTCCAATATGGGAGAAATTACCTTGTGCTTATAGATGGGACCAACCTGGTTCGATGTAGACTTCCAGGTGATAGACGTGCCCGCATCCTACAACTTACTGTTAGGGCGACATTAGATACACACTGTTGGGGCCGTGGCATCAACCCTACATCAAGCATTGATGTTTGAATGGAATCATCAAGAGGTAGTCATTCATGGCGACAGTAGCAACCATATCTACGGTTGCCAGAATTTTTTGCTCACTGAGGGGAGAAGGAAGTTGGGTGGAGAAATCTAACACTACATTGAACGATCTAACTCCATTGATAAGGATAAACGGTGGGACAGTAAGATCGAGAGCATCTTGAAATGGAAAGGATACGAGCCAGGCAAAGGGCTCGGTAAAAATCTCCAGGGAATAAAGCCAATAACACTCAAGAAGCACAGTACCTCTTTCGGGCTAGGGTATGAGTACACTTGGAAGGAATTCAAGGACTAGTTTCCACCATGGCACAATCCCTACTACTCATTGGAGCAGCCAATACCTCACTTAGAACAAACTTTCCAGCAAGCTGATATCATCTACGGTACGGACGAACAGGAAGCGTTAGCGGCAATGAGGGATTTTTTTTTGGACGATGAGGACATGGACTGCTATGTAATTCTTGAAGGGAGGGGGGAGAGGAAGGCCCTTCCATACAGTTCATGAACAGAGGATCATGTCACAAGAATTGGTCTATCAGGAAGGCCAAAGCCCGTCGAGCCTCGGGGTAGCAAGGCTAACAAAACAAGCATTTATTTACAGCTTACTTATTTTAAAGAATTGTTTTCCTTTTCGCATTTTTAATTTCTGCAAGAAAGAGCTCCTATGTTCAAATGATTATTCCATTTATCAAAGCATTTGCAGTTTCTCTATAAATCGTATATTTACTTGCCACTGTTTTCCTCCCCATTACTTTATTTGCACAACATTACTATTACTTATCTTGATGAACGGACGACTGTGACATGCAACGAGGCAACGCAACAAACGGATTTCAGACGAGGATGATATACCTTAGTATATTTTGAAAGAGGTCGAGAACTTTGAGAATATACCTAAGTCTAACTTGGACGAGACTGAGGTTGTCAACCTGGGAAACGCAGAGAACGTCAAAGAAACACGTATCAGCATTCATCTGTCGCCATTAGAAAAGGAGGAATATATAGTGTTTTTAAGAGAATATGAGGACATATTCTCTTGGTTGTATGATGACATGACTGGCCTCAGTACATCTATTGTGGCCCACAAGTTGCCAACCGATCCGACATGCCCACCGTTGAAGCAAAAGCTCAGGAAGTTCAAACAAGACATGAGCTTGAAAATCATAGAAGAGGTCACCAAGAAGATCAACACCAGGGTTCTCCGGGTGGTTGAATACTCGACATGGTTAGCCAACATCATGCACGTGCCAAAGAAAGATGGGAAGTTTAGATTCTGTGTCGACTACCGGGATCTCAACCGGGCCAGTCCGAAAGATCACTTTCCTTTGCCAAATATACACATCCTAATTGACAACTACGCCAAGCATGAGCTGCAGTCATTTGTAGATTGTTTTGCTAGCTACCATCAGATTTGGATGGACGAGGAAGATGTTGATAAAACGACATTCGTTACGCCATGGGGAGTGTATTATTACAAGATGATGTCATCCGGTCTGAAGAATGCAAGGGCCACCTACATGAGGGCCATTACTACTATATTCCACGATATAATTCATAAGGAGATCGAGGTATATGTGCATGATGTCATCATCAAATCAATGAAAGCCAATGACCATATGGAATATCTGAGGAAGTTCTTCAACAGGTTAAGGAAGTATAATTTGAAACTTAACCCTGCGAAGTGTACATTCGGGGTTCCTGCTGGCAAATTACTAGGGTTCATCGTCAGTCACCGAGGAATAGAACTAGATCAATCAAAGGTCAAAGCCATCAAGGAATTTCTTCCACCGAAGAATAAGAAGGATGTTATGAGTTTCCTGGGGAGGCTCAATTACATCAGCCGGTTCATAGCCCAGTCTACCGTCATTTGTGAACTAATTTTCAAAATGCTGAAAAAGGATGCTGCAACTAAATGGACCGATGATTGTCAAGAGGCCTTCGATAGAATCAAGGAGTACCACTCAACATCACCAGTCTTGGTACCGCCCGAGCCAGGTAGACAATTGTTACACTACCTTGCTGTGTTAGATGGAGCTTTCTGTTGCGTTCTTGGGCAATGATGCGAGACTAAATTGCATAGTTTAACATGTGATATACCTTACATTTTATGTGCATTAATGATAAAATTACACGTGTTATGTAATTAATGGGGTTTATTTCATGTGTAGGTGAAGTGGAGATGGAAACGGAGCTAAAAGGATGCAAATACGTCAAAAAATACACGAAAGGAGACACTCGGGCGATAGCCGGGCAACAGAGCCAAACAACCTAACCCTACCTGGCGCTAGCCAGGCGTTAGGGCTGAAACGCCAGCCCTACCCTGGCCTTAGCCACGCGTTAGGGCTGAAACGCCAGCCCTAGCCTGGCGTTAGCCAGGCCTTTGGGTCCAAACGCCAGGGTCCCCAGTTCGGCCAGAAACCGAGTTTTGACGGGTTTAAGTGTTTCCAAGTGAAATAGACATCTCCTAGACGGTTAGGGTTTACCCTAAACCTATAAATAGACTCCTAAAACACAATTACAAGGGGATTTTCATGAATCAAAGTAGAGAAGAGAATAAAAGGAGAAAATTCCATTGAAGTGCAAGAACATTGAGTTCTACATCTAGTATTTCTTACTTTATTTTTCAATTATGCAATTTCTTGTAGTTTTGTGTCTTCTAAACATGAGTAGCTAAGTTTTTAATCTAGGATTTTGGTAGAACCCGTTGGGGATGAATTTCATGTAATATTAATATATTTTTATTGATTATTCTTTATTTGTTCAACTACGTTCTTATTGTAGTTAATT